>NJDD01002857.1:154922-189081 GCA_002245505.1 Calephelis nemesis
ACGCTAGTACACGCACATTACTTTTTTATGTAATTTTTTACCATCAGGAGAATGTTTACATGAAAAAAATAAATTTGCTTACTTAAAACAGGACAACGTCGACACTAAAACTGGATTCTCAAGAGAAGTAAATAGTAATTATAGTTGACGGTCGACAGGAGTCAAGCTTAGTTGCAACGTTTATAAAAACTAGTGGTCGCCCATTGGTCGAAATTCGACCATAATAAATTTTAATATATTGTTGATAATCATCTTCATTTCTCAAGACAAACTACTTTGTTTCCAAACTTTTCAGTTCGTCATCTGTGATCTTTTATCGTTATCATTAATATATTGGTTTGTGTGTGTCAAATACATGATAGTGTGCGTCTCCTGCGTCTGCACAATTTTCGTAAAAACGGGTCCATAGATTTTGCATCACGTTTTAATATAGATAATCTAAAACACGTTTTTGGATAACGACTGCTTGAACTTTGTCCCAAAGTTCCATACAACGTGTGATTAGTAAATCAAATTACGCGAAGCCGTAGCAAATAACTATCTTTCGATACATACTACATACATAAAATAGCAGCACTTTTCAGTTGTAGATTAAAAACTAGTTTTTCAAATAAAAACCACTTTATACAATATCAATTTGTATTTAACAAATTAACTAAACGTTATTAGAAGAATGTACAAACGTAAGTAATTGATAACATTAGTTTGGGAAATGTATTCTGTAGCTGGAGGCTGTGGAAGCGGTCCGGGCCACCTTTCTAATTTCACGGTACGTAACTTATAAGTTCGCTTGTTTTGATATCGGAATTACTTTCGAACATTGGGCAAATTGGGCGGTATCGGAACCAATCACGGTACGAAAGTTTAGGCTAATATATTATTGTCAATAACCTTTAATGTGGCCCTTTTGAGAAGCTTACTGTTATTACATTAGGAACCTTTCTTCTTTTTATGATAAAGAAACCAATCGGTAGAAAATGGAATTGCATTTTCTTTATTTTTATAGTCGTCAAATATGTACGTAACTATATACATGTATATGTATTTGTATATATGTATTTTTTACTGTTTCACATTTAACAGTTCGTATTTTAGGTGTTCTAAGATTCATCTGAACTACGTTCTTAGACGTCTGATATTCAAAATATGATGCGAGTTTTTATTATTATTATTAAACTTACATCAGTTTTTTTATTTTGATTATGTAATTATATTTTTAGCTTAAAGCAATAATATGGTAAAAAAATAGCATATCCTCGAATAGGTAGGCAGAGGCACAACCTACGACTAGCCGAAGACACTCAATGTGATAGGTCGCAAGCCTATCGCCAATCTGGCATATATCCAATCCCCAGCAACGTTTTTTTACTTTTTGTTGCCCTACCTAGGATTTGAACCCGGGACCTCAGGCCCAACAATTCAACAACAGGGCTCAAGTCCAACAACTGAACAGCTAGACCACAGAGACGATGCTGGATATATTTAGCTTAAGGTGCTACACATCCCAAATATGCCGAATCGTTCTCACGGATATCGAACACTAGCGTTTTTCCACTTTTAACGTTACAAGTGTTTTTAGTCAGAGATCAGCGAACAAGCACAAGCCTCTGCTGATGATAAGAGATGACCGTTGCCTATAAACGTCATAAATGTTACAGGTGCGTCGCTGTCCTGAGGCCGAAATGGAAAGCCTATTGTTGAAGTATTTTAGCGATTCTACTTTCTAGACTAATACAGGACAGACTGTGGCAACATTGGATCTCGGGTAAGTTACTGCACAGAACTCTACCACCAGTGGTCTTGTTGGTACTGACCTATACTTTTAACAGTACCCGCCTCTTACGAGCTGTTTTACAGAGACAAATGGTCTATTCTTCTCAGCCAACTCAGACAAATATGTTAGAAATATAATTTAAAAAATCCTCTGAAAAAGCTTTTTTGGTTGCGCTCTTAACACACCCAGCCTCAGGTTGGCAACGCACAAATGTCATACGGCAACGTGCGCTTATAACCGAAGGTTATTGATATTAGTCGTCAAACGTTTAACTGTAACGACGGTTTAATTAAAATCGTTCACCTCACAGCCCAGATGCTGTAGTCTAGCCCCCCAGGAACCCTGTCATCTTAAATGATATACCGTCAGTACTAACAACAAATTAAAAGCATATAATTTTCATCAATGATGATAATTTTTAAAATATTTATACTTTCCTCAATCCTGGTTTCCTTAGAACAAAATAAGAAAAAAATTAGTATAGAATCTATACTTGCTATCGTCGGCACTTGGTGGAATTCCATTGTATACACGCTTTTATTGTAGCAAACACTTGTAATTATCCACTATACACTTTATTTAACACTTTTCAGTTACATCCAACCAATTAAGTACTGAACGTTAAACTAAGACAGTCTTTTTATCTTAAGCTTTAAAGCCCTGATGATGCTGTAAAAAGTGAAACAGGTTGGCTAAAGAGTAACGTAAAGTGTTAAATAAAGTGTATAGTGGATAAGTACAAGTGTTTGCTACAAAAATATCGGTAAAAATTATTAACTACTTTCTCCACGTGATTTTCAAACTACATGTCATATAAGAGTACATGACATGTAGTTACACATGTAGCTAGTTACTGACATTTACATCTGTCGTCAGTAACGACCAATCGAAAACTTGGGTATTATAGTTCCCTTATTTACAACTCGAAGTACCAACCATCCATAGGTAGTGTTTTAAGAGGTGATTATTTGCATTAACACATACACGGTTATAGTGTGAATTACAATTTTATTTGTGTGTATCGGTTTATCAAAATTTCGAGACAAGTATCGCCTGTACTCGTATGGTCGATAAGTATTTTTTTTATAATATTGGAAGGCAAACAAGCAGACGGATTTCCTGATCGTAAGAAATTCTCGACGCCTAGAGACACTAAAGGTGGTAATGGTGCGTTGCCAACCTGTGGCCGGATGTTAGGCCTCGAACAAAAGTAAGATTACTGGCTGCCTTAACCTCCGAATTGTAGCACGTCAACGGCAAGATCTGACGCTATAACAGCAGGAGTAGGTAAATCGGGGGTATCAATCCAGGCGAGTCGCTGCGAAACTATACCATCTAGTAAGATGTCACGGTGTAAGTGACGGGAAGCCTGTGCTCGCCTTTTACGAGCTGCATGGCAGGAACGCACATGGAGCCCGGACCCACACGGGAAAAAAAGTATAAAAACTTTTCTGATTCTGAGTAATGTTTTACAGGGACTTGACTGGTTGCTCTATTTTATTAAGACGTAGTAATTAAAATTATCAGCTTGTCAAAACGTAATTTAAATTACAAAGCAGGTATTAAGCGCTTTCGCGCCCTTTGTTATTTTAAGAAAAGGTCAAAGGAATGTTTGGGATAAAACTTCAAAGACGTTTGAGGCTGCATCGTATCCGTTAAGGGCCCTTATAAATTATAATATAATTTAAAATAGGTCGCAACATTGTGCAAAACATATATTATTATTAGGTATCAAATTAACATAGGTGCTTATTAGCGTTTGGAAACGTTTTGCCAACGTTAGGGTGTGACGACCCCATCGCCCACTAGTGTTATGCTATTAATTTACGTAAAGTGTGCTTATATCCAAGTCTACAGACTTTCTCCAGCAAACCCTAAAAACTAGAATCTGTAAGAAAAGAGTGGAAGTGGATTGGAAAACCTTAAAAATATAATAATGTAAAAAAAACTCACAAGAATGACATGTTATAGAATAATGTAAAAAAATATAAATCTGTATAAATAAGAAACCTGAAAGTAAAAAAGTTTTTATGTAAGTGTTAAGTAGGTAATATTCTTTCAATCGTTCATTAAAGATGGGCAAAGGATACCTAATTTTATTACAAAGTGACTCAATATGCTAATTGTAAAATTTATGAACTTTTATTCTTAGGAAAGTAAGTAGAATGTATATTCTCTATTGTAGTATTATTTAAAAATTCTTAGTCTCTCTATAGTGTGATTGAAAAGTAACTAAACAATTGTCGTAAGATTTATTTTAAGATAATTTTTTATTTAACCATCCTGCCACTATGTCTAATTTTTGTCATACCGAATCATTTTTATTTTTGAAATTTATGAGAATAAATGACGAAGATGAATGATACATGACAGACGCAAGACGTTTTCCCTCGCGCCACAGCGACGCGTTCCAGTGTTTGAAATTTAAATGTTTAAATTTAAAATTTATGTATTCTGTGATAAGGATATAAGATTAGAGTAATATTGAAAAAATTCGTAAAAATTTGAAAAGTAGAAACTAATACGCCTCAACAATTCAACTCAACAAACAATATTGTTGATAACATTACAATAATGTAGAGATATTGAAACCCTCGTGTTGGTACCGAACTCTACTACCAACACCACGGACCACCTACTCGACTACCATGCGGCTTGTAGGACTGAGGTATTTAATATTTAAAGAATAAATTTTTGATACTTAGCCTGTTGTGTTACATTCACTACAGGCTAAATATGAAAAGCTCAAGTTAGCAACGCATCAGTAACAGCTTTTTTCTTCTTCTTTTTGGACATCTTTAGGTAGGTGGCTAATAGTGCTTACTAACAGAAGATCCGTCTGTTTGTTTGCCTTCAACGATTAAAAATCGCAAATTTATAGAAATACTTAACTTTAATAAAAACCAAAACTTGAATTCCTTGCAGCTAAAACAAAATGATATGTATCATAAAGCAATTATATTTATTACACAATACATTTTTCAGACGCGATAATCACAACACGAACCGGTTAATTAAAGATTATCCAAGTTTTAATGAGTCTGTGTTACACTAACATACTAATTTTTCAATCAAAAAATATATATATATATATTCTTTTACAAATGTGTAGCGTTAAAGGATTAAATTATTAAGTACATTCAAATGCCACTTTTCGTTGTAATTTTATAACTCAAAGAACGGGCTCACCTATCCAAACCAAATGTTTAGTCTTTGTTCGAACTATTTAGTAGATGGTTATGAGAAGTTTGCATAAAATCGTTTCAGCGGTTCTTTATTTATCACATTTTTGTAACAAATGAATTCAATAAACGGTGGACCATTTTGTTAATGGGCATTTTTCAGCCAAATCAAAACTTTTTTCAGGTGGGGATTTTGCTGTCACGTTGAATCTTTTTTCAGTTGTTTTTTTCCTTTTTTTGTTCTGTTGTGTTATGACATTCACGCTGTCATATACGTAGCTAAGAACGTACCGGGCCGCTAGTAATTACTCGTAATGAGTAATGTTTAGAGTCGTCTGTGATAAATAAAATAAAGCTCTCTTTCTGTTGTTTACAAGATTCTTCAATATTTAATATATTTTTCCGACATTCCGAAAACAACCCCATTTCTCAATACGATAGTGGAAGTAAAGAATACGATAGTTCTCAATTCTACCCAAATGTACAACAGTATTTATTGAAATAAAAAATAATTTGTAAAACCAAATTAATGTAAAACTTTAAGTTTTTTTATAATAGGCTTTCAGAAATACAAGATTAAGGGGGTTTTAAGTTTCCTGTCCTGATAACGATAGAACCCCATTTCTCAATACGATAGTTGAAGTAAAGAATACGATAGTTCTCAATTTTACCCAAATGTACAACAGTATTTAATGAAATAAAAAATAACTTGTAGAACCATCTAAATGTAAAACTTTAAGTTTATTTATAATAGCTTTTAGAAATACAAGATTAATTGGGGGTTTTAAGTTTCCTGTCCTGATAACGAAAGAATACACTCATTTACCGTTGGTGTGGCTCAGTACTCATTGCAGCTTTGAATATCATTTCAAGGGCAGAATTTTGTTAACCAGTATACTCAAAATTAATTCATGGTTTTCTCGAAACGTTGGTTACTCCCCTTAAGACAATTTTTTTGTAGAATTATCGAGCAATAACCCTAATAAAATAGTTCATACTTTAAAGAAGGACATGGGGTGCTTTTTATCTTAATATCTATACAGGTCCCCGTGCAAGAGCTGGATAACTAATACGTGGGTCAGACAACTGCTAGTTAAATATAATATGTGAATAACATTAGGTAAATGTAAGTGATTCATCTAGATTGTCACACTTTTCTGGTGTTTTAGATTTACTTTAACAGCATTTCTAAGCTGTTCATGAGCCGATGACCCGCAGGTGGTTACGGTACTTCCTATGCGAGTGTTTGCCTTCCCACCTTTTGTTTGATCTTCGTGTAGTCGAAGGATGAGAAATATAAGAAATGTAATCAACGGCCACACGACATGCGGCGATTGCTTTACTCGAATAAGCTTTTACAATTCCATTCATATAAGATTATATTACAACAAGATACGTGCTAAATAAAAATATTTATGAATAAAAGATTACAGGATTTGCTCTTTGCTCTACCCCAAAATAAACACACTTTTTATTTGTATTGTTAGTCAACGTTATTGACACAAAAACACGTACATACATACATATCTTTACGCCAAGGCAGAGAGTATCGAGTGCCAGACCTCACGATACTGACAAACCTGTCTGGCTTCTTTCACATTCATTACCCTGATCATACAAACACGCCGGTTTCGGAGACACTTGACACCACCCTCGGATAATATCCGAGTGAACTGATTGTGGAATGTCAACCTTGGTTCTTCGGGTACCTACTCCCATCCACATAGAAAAACAAATGTAATTATATAATAATATTTAAGCAAACACTAGAAACAGTCTAACCCAGAAATCAAGAAATTTGTGCTCTTTACAATAATGCATATCTCTATCGGGAATCGAACCTTTTATAATGGACCTAATTAGGTGTGTAAGCCAACCTCTCCGTCAACAAGGGGGCCAAAAAATGAAAAGACTACTAAAATACAAGATCTTTAAACGGTACTATTGTAAAAAGGTTGAAATGTTGTTGAGCTCAATCATGTTGATTTAATTCATTTAAAATTGTTATACTTCATGTAACGAGTCACAGACGAGATCTGTACGGTTTAATTAAAAATTCTCTGAACTCCAGTCAAGGCATTACAAAAAGTAGGCGCCCGCCAACGGAAGTACGAAATGTGGTGTCCATCTGACTGCCGAAAACAAGCTTTGTGATTTGTGAGCGCCGACTTTTCCTGGTTTCATATTATAAATGTCGTGGGACAAAATACATCAATGATTTTGTGAAATCCCCAGTAAGAACAATTAAACGTAAATACACTTAAAATTTACTGGTATAATGTACAATCTTTATTCTACAGCTATAGACAAACTAGACTACTGGTGGTAGAGTGCCGTAGAACACCTTAGGCTTGGGATCCACCGCCTTCCCTATTCCTATCACCTTTATGACATCGTCAAGGACCGATGGGCGGGATAGCCGGTAGATTTGCACAATAGGCCAAACACATAGATCATAACACCGTGAGGCATCTACAACATCTATGATATCCTCTTACCATAAGAAGAGCCGTGTGATTGTCACTTATCTTATCACATAAAAAAATCCAAGGGTTGCAATCCTAGAATGCCGGTAGAAGTGGAAACTTGAATTTGCATTTTTTTATATTTTCTAATGGTTTAGGAATAATTTTGAACGGATCGATTTAATTAGCACTATAAATGTACTATCGTTTAATTGTAGTAAAATGCAATAGTCGTTTAATTTCGTAAAATTTAAAGTATAATTTAATCATAAATTAAAGTTATTCGAATAAATTTTATCAACTAAATTTAAAGATTTAAAACATAATATAAGACATATAATTATGAATAATATACTCAGAGGGGCTTAAATACACTTAACGCAATAAATTTATGACTTTCTTAATAAATTTTCCTAAAACAATATTAAAACCTACCTTAAAAATACCATATAACTAACAAATAATTATTCAAATAAACCACCTCGAAGCATTCCTGGTGCAAAAGTACCCATGACACTAGCGGCATTACCACGTTGGATGGCCAGCGCGAGTCTTTGCACCAGGAATGAGCCGGAGCTGGTGTCATGCCCGTTATCTCGGAGCCTGTGCCCTAATTCGTAAATGAAGCACTTGGCTTCATGGCACATTGTTCCCATTGTCTCTACTGCAATAGGAATAAACAAATAGGTATTTTTCAAAGCTGCATATTTTTGTTTTTTTTTAAATGCTGCATCCTCAGCAGCCGCTGCGGGTGACGATGTTGTACGATTGAGATGACTCGGAGCAAAGGTACTAACGCAAGTTGCATCCCATAAAAGGCACTTACCTTTTTTCCAGGAAACCAAAGTCATACCATCGGGTCTCTTTCCATCAGATCGGCTGAGACCAGGTGGTTCAAGGACACAAGGGACATTGGCAGAAACGAGTGCCCTACGAATTATGTCGTTTAATTGATTTTCTTAGTAACTATAATAATAATTATATAACTATGTTATGTTATAATTATGTAATTATTTATATCATATATTCCGGCTACCTCAGACCTCGGCTTGCGAGTGCAGAAACAAAAATTACAGTATGAAATGCGGTGACAACATACAGTGGTTTTACTTTTCCTCTGTTTTACGGATTTTCAATTAAGTCACGTGTCCTGACGAGAGTTTAACATTTTTTGCCTATTACGAGAAGGAACATCGCCGTTAAAGAAGTTTTCACTGCAAAAACCTTTTATTATAGAACAGTTAGACGTAAATAATAAAAAGAATCAGCGTAGAGTTGGGTTAGTAACGCAGATGTAACGTAGGTAACTCGGGAAAAATTTTTTTGTTGTTACGTTTCATAGCGTTATTATAATATGCTTTTTTACTAAAACAAAGCAAGGAGAGCACAACAACAAAAGAAAGTTTGGGAAGCCCTGGTCTATACGTATGTGTTGGGGTTCGCTAATGGCGTAAGATTGAAATAGGTAAATGCATCAGCGAGTTAGTACCGGTTATTGTGACGTGGTAATGATCGAGCCTTCGATAAATCACTCGGGATAAGTAATGAGTGAATTACGCCTCGGTGTTGTTAATTATCAAGAAAGTAAATTACTGCTGCGCTGTTGTTATTTGTACAAATGAAACATATCGTAGTTTGTTTTGTATTTTTTTTTGTTTAGTTTGTCAAAATCGTAAGGTCTGGCACTCTATACTCTCTGCCTATCACGTAAGGGACTTGGCTTGAACTTGAAGGTATGTATGTATTTTGTAAAAAAGTATTTATGCTTTATTCAGTCCTGGTTCTTATGTTAAAAAATAGGTTCGAATAATATAATATATTAAAAACATATAGCAGAGATTTAAAAACCTCCTTCATTATATGTCCTTAGAAAGTAAGTAAGTATCTTCACGCCCATATCCCCCAGAGCTAGGCAGAGGAGCAACCAGGGCACCCACGACTAGCCGAGGACACTTAGTCCCACAATGTGATAGGTAGCAAGTCTATCGCCAACCGGGCACATAACCAATACCGAACAACATGTTTTTTATTAGAAAATTGGAAAACCAAATTTTCTTTTTTGTGCCCGACCCGGTTATCGAAATCCAATACCTATACTGCTAGAACCCCAGAAAAATAAAAATATGCGTAAACTTATTTAAGAGGAAAAAACTTAAAAAAAAATAAAACAACAAAAAACAATTCAACAAGAAAACAATCCCTAACCTCATTGTACCGTATTTTATGTCTGGAAATGCAACTCTTACTACCATGATTTATGCCTGCTTGTTTGTCTTATACCATAAAAAAGCTTGAAGCCCAAAGCCTGTCGAGTAGCATTTGGAGAGGTATTGTCGGCGCTAATATCTCGGCTGCGGCCAGGAGACGGTATTTGGAAGGTGCTTGCGGTACTTTCGCATTGTTCGCAGTTAGTCGCCGGCCATTCGTTAACTTGCATTTTCCTAGTCCATTATGTTGTACAAACTATTTTTATAGCTTGTCCGAGGCTCGGGCCGTGGAATTTTTGTTTGAACATTTGAACATTTTCACGAATTTGTTTTTGTAAGTATACAAAGAAATATACACTTTTCTAATTACATAGAGAGGTAAATACTTATTACTTATATATTTTTTTAGGTTGGATAAATAAATAATAAATATCTATGGCCAAATTACACAAATTGATCTAACCCCAAAGCATAAGCTTGTGTTAGACAACGATACACATACATAGAAATAGTTAAATTCAGTACATTTAATTTACACCCAGACCCGAAAACACTAATATTCAGATGCTTATCACATAAATGTCTGCCCCTGTCTGCAATGACAAACTGCGAGGCTCTAGTTTGATTCCCGATTAGATTCGGGAGTCGAACTAAAGCCTCGCAGTTTGTCAATGGCTTTCGGCGTGTACGGTAGCCCTTCGACCAACGAGGCAGTAACGCACTGTCGTATCCACAGTGTTTGCCGTTGTCGTTTTCCTCCCCAACAGTTAGGATAGCAGGTAGACTTGCACACCTATCCTAAGTAGCGACGCGCATATAACACCTATGGTATCTCATATTTATAGCGTAATCTTGCATACACAAATTTTCCAGCGGATAGGTTATCCTCTAAACTAGACATGACTTTTTTATGGTATTGGAAGGCAAACAAACAGACGGATTTCCTGATGGTAAAAAAATCACACCGACTATCTCTAGTCTGTAGTGGTGCGTTGCCAACCTGAGGCTGGGATATTATAGGTCTCGAGCAAAATTAAGTTTACCTGATAACTTATCCTCCTAACCGGAACACGTCAACGGCAAACACTGACATTATAGCGTAAGCAATAGTGAGGCGATGGTACCAATCCGGTTGAGTTGCTGCGAAACTCTACCACCTAGTTAGATGTCATGGTGTTAGTGACGGTAAGCCTATGCTCACCTTTTACGTGCTGCTTGGCAGAAAGGCAGATGGTCTGTTCTTCAAAGGAGCTCGGACCAACATGGGCCTATAGCGATAAGTGCCAATGTTACTGTAGGGTAAGATAAAGCTGGTTGCAATTTAGGCTAGGACTTGTGTGACTCTACTACCTATTCTGGGTAGGATGGGTCATCATATAACCAACCCTGTAAATAACGTCACTATATTATTCCATACACAGACATACAAAAATAGGAGTAAAATACATAAACCTAGCTTGCTGCCGGGTAAAAACTCGTCGAGCGACAAAGCTTCTCTGCGTCAAATGTAATTTATAAACATAATATCGTAATTAAAATGCTAAACAGTATTTCGTGTTAATTATAAACCCAAACAGGATTTTGTCATCCTCGTCAATTGCAATTGTTGTTGACCTCTAATTACTCATTGTATGTTATGTGTACATCAAACAATTACAAAAACTAGAAACTATTTTAGTTCTTTCTTGGAAATCATAGTTAAGTACTAAAACATCTTATGTAACAAAGTTGTATCAAATGTAACACAGCTGTCGGTCCCGGGCTCTATGGAATATATAGGCTAACTACTATCAGACTTGTAAAAGGCAAGCGTCGGCATTTATCACTAACACCGTGACTATCACTAGGTGGTAGATTTTTACAACTTGCCTGGAATTTTTATAACTTGCCTGGAATTATTTCAACTTATAACTCGACATTGTCGTGTTTTGGTTTTGAATAGTACAATAACCGATAAACTTGTCCAAAAGGATTTACATCCCGTGACATCCAGTCAGTCCTTTTGGTATTAGTGTATATCTCAATACCCGGAATCGGTTTGCTTAGTAACAATTACCCCTTATAACAACTAGCAGCGCGTTCTGGCTTTGATTAGCTGGACATTTGTGTTTATTTATATTCAGTGTTTTCAAAACTTATTTAGTGCAAACAAAAATCTTTAATCTTTATAACATTAGAGTATAAATGTTTACAACATATCTCAGCATTTACATGACCAGTTTCGAATAAATTTCTCAATTTTAATTAGACTAATATTCTAAGTAATGAAAATTTGATACAAATTAATGAAGTAATTTATTCCTAACCATGTAACAGTATTCTATTAATACTATTACAAAGTTAAAACGTCAGTGTAGACATCAATGTTAAGGCTTCTAACTAAATATGCAGCATATATATCGAGGCTCTTTAATAACTACATCCAACTATTAGTTAATAATTTCCGCGACTGGCTGTTTATTAAATTTATTCTGGTATCTATCCAAGTATTTCTATGTGTTAGTATCGTTGACTAACACCCATAACACAAGCATATAATTTGGCTACTTTGGGGTTAGATTCAATTTGTGTTAATTGCCTGCAAATGTTTATTTATTTATTGATAAATAGAAAAGGGGTATCCTTTTCACCCCACAAGATGAACAAATCTTTCGTTCAAAGTATCAATCCATGTTTACGACGTGACACCAGCGTTGAAAAGAACTCCGAGGTGGTCTCATATCAATTTAATATAGAGTCCAAAGGTCTCGCGCAGGCTAAGATGCACATTATAGACCATAAAATCATTGCAAAATAAACATTGGAGATTTGGAAGCAGACGGTTGAAGAATCTCATAACAGTCTTTAGAGCGTCAAGTATCTTTACGCCCATATCCCCGAAGAGGTAGGCAGAGGCACAACCAGGGCAAACACGACTAGCCGAAGACACTTAGTCCCTCAATGTGATAGGTGGCAAGCCTATCGCCAACCGGGCACATATCCAATCCCGAGCAACCTTTTTTTTATTAAAAATTTGGTAAAACCTCATTTTCTTATTATTGCGCGACCCGGGATTCGAACCCGGGACCCCATGAAGCCAAGTCCAACACCTGGACTGCTAGACCACAGAGGCGAAAGAACGTCAAGTGAGTTTTGAAAAGAGCTCTAAGGTGCTTTCATATCTGTGTGTATAATTATTATTTATATTATTAGATTTACAAGATTTTAAGACGAGTAAATTAATTGCAAGACATGTATGGGGATATAAAGGCTCTTTTACGAGCGCATCCAAGGCCAGCTTACTTCGGTTCTTGCATTTTGACAGCGTTTAAATCAATTTAGTTTATAGCCGTAAAGTATTATGCTATCGTCATTCATGTACTTACACTGCTTTGATAAACAAATAATTGACTACTTACAATGACTAGAGAATTGGAATTTAGACATTTTTATTTACTTTTTATGGAGTAGAAAAGTGACATCCCTATTTTTATTTTGTTGAAATATCAAAAATGTATGTTACTGGATTATTCTACTAGTGCTCTCGGTTAGATTAGTCTTAGAACGACTTTACGATTGTTACAGCACGCTACCTATTCCTGACATCAGTTTTTACTTTTTGCAACTTAAGGTTGATAACATTTTCACCATTTTAGTATGGATAATATGTTTATATTTTTAACCATTTGTTAACATAAATATAAATATTCTTTCATAATAGGTAAAAAACCTTACTCTACTACAGTTCCCTTATGTAATAGACAAACATCAGGCTTTACCTCTGGCAGGTTGCCTAGTATATTAGGTTGGCATTTCTAGAATATTCTACTTGACATCCAACTCAAAGTGATTTCCGTTAAGCCCGTTGTATTTGCCCAGACGTCTCGCTGCTATTTGGCTAGGCTCCAGTATGGGACCACAAAATCTTACTCAATGACATTTCTTGTTTTATTAAATAAATTTAAAGCAATTTCCATTACACGTAATAACACTAAATTATTGTAATGACTTGTTTTGTACCAGTTCTGTGCGTACAAGTACTTGTTTGTTTACGCCGAGGGCAATGTCAAGAGCTTCCTTACATAATGGTACAGTCGCGAACATTAACGTACTGTTTTTTTGAATTTGAAATTAAGTTCTGTTTTCTTTGAATTTCTGATGGTATAAATTTCTCGATTGCAATAGTGCCATAGCAAACTTAGGTTGCAGTTTCCAGCAACCTCTAAGGGAACTCACCAATCTCAAACATGTTCGGAACGTGGCGCTGATGTTATGATAGGAGAAGCTGTGAAATTGCAGGCCCCTACGACCTAGTCAGTCAACTTCACTTGTGTAATCCAGTAATCTAAATCTGACGTTCTTTTCTTTCAATTATTCTTATATATTTTCCTATTTCATACTTGAACGGAAGTGCAAGAACAGTTGACCACTCTAGATTATAAAAATTATAACTAACAGCAATATTAATTGTTAATTACCTCGAATGTCAAACGTCAAATGACTTATATGCCAAGGTGTGTGTGAACCGAACTGTTATTTTCTACTCGTAACATAACAAGCAGAAACTATTGCATACATCCGTGTTAGCTTTCGTAGGTATAAAATACTATCTCTCTTGGGTTTTTTACATTTGATACCTCCAACCTAATTACTATAACGTCAGTGCTTATAATTGTCGCGTTTCAGTTGAAAGGATTCGGTAAACTTTATCATGCGAAAAGCTTAACTCGTAGGTTGGCAACAAATCATAGCCATCTTTGTGTGGTAGTGTCTCTTACCGTCAGGAAATTCTGTCAATCTGTTATTCCTTTTCATTAGGAAATTATAAAAACGACTAATAGTAAACACACACTAAGTCTGTAGGATACAAATTGATACTAAAGCGGTATAATAAAGTAGCCGTACTCCGACAGAGTATTACGGAGCCAGTGAGTAAAGTCCCACGCGTGCGGATCGCAGGTGAAGCCGGGAAACATAATTTATCATAAATCGAACTCCAATTGATCCCGTCATAAATATGAGATTGTATCCTGGTCTTTGTGTCCCGCCTCTAACGGTCGAATACCTCTTGACCAAAAGGTCCGCTTGAGTGCTTTAAATGTCAGCTTTCGGTAGTAAACATTTATTACATAGATTTTATAGAAAGGCTAACCAATAGACGGATCTCCTGACGGTGAGATCTATTTCGAATATACGTTGCGTACTGAACGATATCAACTAGGGAGACTGTGTTGAAAACACTTAGGTTATTGAACCTATAGATCAAAACTAACGATCAAACCGGAACACAACAATGACATCACGTTACAATGATAGGAATAAGTAAGGGTACAAAGTTAGTCATTGTGAAGACTCTTCCACCTAGTCAAGGTTATGGTGTTAGTAACAAACTAGCTTCCGCCCGCGACTTCATCCGCGTAGAATATAGCCTATAGCCTTCCTCGTTAAATGGGCTATCTAACACTAAAAAAAAATTTAAATCGGACCAGTAGTAATCTCAGGAAGATTAGCGCGTTCAAACAAACAAACTCTTCAACTTTTTAATATAAGTATAGATTAATCAATGTTCTCCCCATACGAGCGCCTTGGCCGGCACCTTACTTGTGTTCTTCAAAGCAGATCGGGACACCCACGAGGTTTCGTTTGTTCTTTTTTGTAAACATGAAACATATTTATTTTTGCAAAAAGCTCGCAACTTTTTTGTTCTGAAAGTTTTATGAGCCAATAAAGCTACGATAAAACAACTTCGCTCGCTTATTTCCAAGAAGCCAATAGGAGCTTTTAAGAGTAGATTGAATATTCTTTAGAATTCAATTATTTCATTATATTTCAAATAGTTCATTTGCTAGTTTTGAAGTGAAATTTCTTTAGAATCGTTGTGATTTCAAAACTGGTGCAACGGAAAAACGACAGTTAAGAGACGCAAATATACATTCATCTCATTCTTTTGCAGGTAAGAGACACAAATATATATTCATCTCATTCTTTTTTCGATTTACTGAAGTTTCACTTCTATCGTGTGTGAATCGCACATACACTTTTTTTGTTTTATTTTCCTTAAAAGAATCTTTCGAAAAAATTGAATCTTGTAAGCGCACGGATCAGCTCGCCTTACAATGTTTACTTTTGCTTTACTTTTTAATTTCATTCGAAGTTGTGATTTATCATTTCGAAACATGGTTCCGACCCCAGCGCCGGCGGACCAGATGTACAATTACGATTCAATCATACATAATCCATGTCTAATCAGCTGCAACTGCCAATTTGACGGACGCAAGATATCCCGAATAATTTCCTTTATTTAGTTAGACGATATTTGCGTATAACGGACTTCGGATTCTGGATTTGCGTCCGTACTCCCGATGCGTTAGACAAATTGCATTCTCGTATTGCCTACTTTAGTAGGCCGAAGATACGCCCATGAGGATCTGTATTTTCTACCAATGTAGAGCAATATCTGCTTAGGCTTACATGTGTAGGGGTGGATCTATAAGCAGACTTGATCTATTTTATGTATGTATATGTGTTTATATTTAGTCTTGGAATTCTTACAATGTACGGGATTTTTTAAAAAGAAAAACGTAATAACGAGTTGACGGTTCAAATACTGTTTACAGTAAAGTTTTTCTTTCTTAGGAGTAGAAAATAGGGTATTTTCGAATTTTTGTGTATTATCGAAAGGCTCGTTATAATATCGGAGAAAGAAACACTCAGCTTTTCTCAAAACTTTCGAGATATCACAACTTTAAAATCACATTTTTAGACTTACCAAAAAATGATCTACACTAAATTTGTGTACTGGAAGGTGACATCATGTTGGAGGACTTTGTTGGCATCACACAAAAGTTTTTTCTAGTAAACTAAAAATAAAATGAAATATCAGTTATCTTACACAATTACGCGTTTGACCACAGGGCACAATAATTACCAAGTTACCAATCCAGACGATTCCTTACAGGACTCTACCATCAATTCTGATTGTTCTAATAGTATAATTCTTATCGTGAAGACATTTGTCTATATTGCGCATACTAGCCCTGTAGGAGAACTGTTAACCAATAACCGTTAAAGTTGTTCCATGTATGCCCTTACCTTGCTCTATGACTTTATATCATATTATAGCTATTATTTATATGGTAACCTTTGATGAATGGACGACTCAATGGATGTTTCTATCATTTTAATGGCTGCAAGTATCCCGATGAAATTTAACTAAGGTCGGGATATAAAATACATTTTTTTTATGTTATAGGAAGGCAAACAAGCAGACGGATTTCCTGATGGTAAGAAATTCACGCCGCCTAGAGACACCAAAGATGGTAATGGTGCGTCGCCAACCTGAGGACAGGATGTTAGGCCTCGAGTAAAAGTAAGTTTACTGGCTACCTTACCCTCCAAACCGGAACGCGTCATGACGTTATGGCGTCAGGAATAGGTAAGGCGGTGATACCAATCCGGGCGAGTCGCTGCGAAACTCTACCACCTAGTCAGATGTCACGGTGTTAGTGACGGCAAGCCTATGCTAGCCTTTTAGGAGCTGCCTGGCACAGGAAGGCAGATGGTCTATTCTACAAAGGAGCCCGGACCAACATGGGGCAAATTATTATTTCAGTTAGGTAATTAATTTATTATTTCAGTGTTTTGTAAACTGAGAGTGAAATTAATAACTTTAAAACAATTGCTAAAGGTTATTAAATAAATAGAACGAAGTCGTTTTTATGGTAACATTAATTGGTATAGTAGAAGTACTGTAAATAATTATAAGACCTCAAATGAATATCCTGTTAAAAGCAAATGAAGTTGATTGATAGATTGGTAAAGACCTTGAACTTGAACGATATTAATACCGTCCTTGTAGCACCAAGGTTTACAAATAGCAATCTTAACACACATATTTAACTAAGTACGTAAACAGATGTATATCTCACGAAAAATAACACGATTTTTATGTCAATTTTGTTAATTTTGATTTTTTGAAGCACGTACTTTAGTTGTGTTACTTTGGTCTAAAGACTGGCTGGTTGAGAACGCTGAAGACGGAAGGCGAAGGCGAAGGCTCGCCTTTTGTAACATTATAATAAAATTAAACTAAGATAATATCAAAAATGTACATCTCTTTATTTGTTTTATTGGAAAAATGCGGCATACACCTGATATAAGGTCAGTTGGTCATCAACAGAATTAACACCAAAAAATGGACTTCGAAAACTAAAATGAAATGAATATTATTTGTTTTTTGAAATATGTGTAAGCTGTCATAAACACATTTTGCTTTACCAACATATTCCACAACATTATTGTAGTGTGCAAATATTTTAAAACTAGCTTCCACTCACCGCTTCGCCAAATTATATTTTTTTTTATAAATTGTAGCCTATTAGATATATATAAACTATAAATAAATTAAATCTACATCCGGTCAGTAGTTTATGAATGAAACAGTGACAAACATCCATCCTTCTTAAAAACTTTCGCATTTATGATATGAGTGGGATCGTAATACTGCATAGCATATTGTCATTATGTACAAACAAGTACCTATAAACATTTTAAAAATATCCCAGAGAAAAATGCTTAGCCCGTGTACGACGATTACAGCACAAAGAGTCAGTTACCAGGCTATATACTCGTACTTCTGAAAAGTACCTGATCTCAAAAACTTTCATATTAAAAATACCATGTCAAAGTTCGTAGGAAATGCAGTGTGAGGAAAATAGTTTAAGTTCCCATACTCAGTCAGCCAGAAGAGCCAATCGCCGCTCTCCCCCGTTCCATGATTACTATAAAACATTGCGCTCTAAAGTAAACGTCTTAAGCGACAAATCACTATTTTGACACTATAAAAGTAATTTGAAAAAAAGTATATAAACTGAAACACTTGTCTTTTAGGTATAGTACTTATCTATGTTTATGTTAAATCTGGTGTCGATATTTTCATAATTGAAATAGACAGTTGGGTTTTGATTTCAAAAAAGGGTTAACTTTTGGATTTTTTTCTATCGAGCAAAGTGAAATGTATCGTGTTTTGGAAACACTAGTCTTATAAAGCGTATTCATGTTAATCTTGTGCATTTTTGTCATGATTGTTTTTTATGAAAAAAACATTATACTGCTGACGTATTTTAGCATACATGGACCCTTAATATATATTGTGTACAATGTGTAGATTGTCCAGTGCCCGCCAATAACGCGAGTAATGGGTCAAATAGAAAAGGGGTGAAGTACAATTATACGCGATTCGTCTAATTGTTCTTTTCAGTACACACTAACTACCACTAAATTGAACACCCTTATTGTGTCTTCCATACGTTTATTACATCCCTGATGGTAATTGACAATATAACGTGAATATAGACCATCACATTATTTATAACTAGCGGCCCGCCCCTGCTTTGTACTGATATAAAATATACACATAAACCTTCCTCCTCAATCAATTTATTTATTAAAAAAATCGCATTAAAATCCGTTTCGTAGTTTTAAAGATTTAAGCATATAAAGAGACATAGGGACAGAGGGAGCGACTTTGTTTTATACTCTAAATATAGTGATACATACTGTGACAACTACAAAAACTTATTTATATACTAAAAATTAAATTGTATAAGTACTTGCATTATTTCCCTACTGATTAATTTTGCTGCACTCCAGGTGTTGTTCCCGATGAACTTTCTCTCCTTTCTTCAACACCTGGCCCCTGGTCAGTCTAAAATGAAATCGCCCAATTTTAATGTCAAATTCGGTCATTAAGGTACCAATTCACTTGAGTCACTTCACTTTCACTGGTGGTAGAGCGCTGTGCAACTTGACCAGGTAAGAAATCACAGCCTCATCTATTCCTACCACTATAATGACGGTGTTTGACAAAGGGTTGACGCCTACAACTATTGTATCAATAGATCACTATTTACTCTTGCCATCAACGAAAGTCGTATATTTCGTCACATTTTCTTTATGATAATGGAAGAATGGATTTCCGGATGGTAAGAAATTCAATTCAAAATCTTTTTTTTTTTGTGACATTTAAAAGGCAAACAAGCAGACGGATTTTCTGATGATAAGAAATTCCCACCGCCTAGAGACACCAAAGTTGGTAATGGTGCGTTGCCAACCAGAGGCCGGGATGTTAGGCCTCGAGCAAAAGTAAGTTTACCGGTTACCTTACCCTCCGAACCGGAACACGGCATGACTTTATGGCGGCAGGAATAGGTAAGGCGGTGGTACCAATCCGGGTGAGTCGCTGCGAAACTCTACCACCTAGTCAGATGTCACGGTGTTAGTGACGGCAACCCTATGCTAGCCTTTTAGAAGCTGCCTGGCACAGGAAGGCCGATGGTCTATTCTACAAAGGAGCCCGGACCAACACGGGGAAAAAAAATCTTAGCTGAAGTCAACTAATGAAGTCCTGCTGCTCGCGATTTCTGCTAAAACGTATTATCGCAAAAGTATATCCGCGGCGTATATTAATTTCTCATTAGTTACAATGTTTCTGCTTTGATAAGGTTACTTCGTATTTCAAGTTATCTCAGTAGTAAGGTTAGTTAGTCGTGCGGTAGTAAGCTCACTTCACATTAGCGGAAAATCTAAACGCGATTAAGTGTGAAAATATGGTTAGGTACATTCTAATTATAATCTTTACTTACTTAGTAACCGCAACGTTATCTCGAAACTCTAAATATATTATACTCTGAGATCCGCGAACAGCCAAACATTTGTCATTTTGTACAAGTTTTTTAGCGCTTGTTAGAAGTTACAATGACGTTTAGATTATTGTACAAATTTATCAAATGTTTTAAATGAAATTCAATCTAACATTTCTTAAATTACATAATATAAAATATGTCTTTTGTACTCTCTTTGGAATAATATCAAAGTCACGTTGTACATCGTTCTCACTAACTATAAGTAATAAATGTTATTATCCTATTTCCTATTAATATTATAAATGCGAAAGTTTGTATGTATGGATATATGGATGTTTGTTACTCTTTCACGCAAAAACTACAGAGCCGATTACGATGAAATTTGGTATGTAGGTAGCTGGAGACCCAGAATAATATATAGGCTACTTTTTATCCCGGAGTTCCCGCGGGATCGGGACTTACGCGGGTGAAACCGCGGGGCGCAGCTAGTGGTTTTATAATGCAAGCGCCGCAGTGAAATCCGAATTTTTCAAATTTTTATTTGTGTCACTTTAAGATATTTCGTCAATAATTTGATACTTTTAGCACTTTAAACTCTTGTAATGTGGTACTTATCTAAACTCTAACAATCCAAATTTTATAGCAGCCCAATAGTACTCACCATTATTACAAACATACGCTAAGAAACTTTCATCTCTTATAATTAAAATAACTAAGGTCTGCTCATAAGTCGGGATCTAGGATCTCGCTCTATTACGCTAACCTCCCTTATCTCATTATTTACAATGAAATGTATACTTTTGCAATAACATTCATTAGTAGCTGACGTTGAAGAGTTATATGAGAACCATTTATTTACTTACGTTTAAGTTTAGACTTTGTATGCGGTTCCTCCGTAGTAGGCAGGTCAAGTGAACGGGGGTCTCAGCCGCCGGTACGTCTATTTATTTTAACGCAATAGCTGTCAATACCTGTCCTAAGTTCATTGGCATCCAGCTTTGGCGAGCACATCGCGTAAAATTTATGCAGTTCCAGCCCTACCACCGATCGTAACGCTGACCATCCGTACTGGTATCTCACGTAACATGATCTCCGGTATGCCATTAGCTTGTTGACATACCAAACACGAAATAATTATACTTAAACGCTTACTACGGCGATGACATTTTCGAGAGGTTTGGTTAAGGTTACTATTTAGGTTTTCCCGGACGTTTCCTGCTATTAAAAAACTCTAGCTGGTTAAAACTGAAAGTATTGAGACGATTACAAGAAATCATCCCTTAATCCAATTTATTATAATTAAATATAAGTGTAGTGTTGTTGAGTAGCTTGTAAAAACTTCGAGTGTTGACTCTTTGTAGATATTTTATTAGAGATTTATTTTATTTGTAAGTATTTATAAAAACGTTAACTCTTTCTGTGCGTGTTCACTCGATAGGGAGTACCTCTTTAAGTACTGTTTTAGAAAAGGAAAATTAATTAATTATTTTATTGAAAACTTCCCTATGCCATAATCAAAACAACAAACAAAAATTGTCTGCAAAAACTCAACTTTCTGATTAATTTTGTGTAAATTATTAATTGTAATGTAGAGTAATTGTAATAGCTCTTTAAAGAATCAATGAATTAGGTTATGGCTCTTATCTTATTTAAAATCTGTCTTCTCTAATCTTGTATATTATCTGAAGCAGTTCCTGAGTTGGTTTTTTGTTCTTTTGCTCTTCCGCAGTACTTACAGCAATAAAAATTGCGTGTCTTTTGCCTCACTTTTGCTCACAATTTGTTTAGTTCAGCCTTATTTGATCCAGCTAAATATGTTTTGTCTCGTGCGACCTACATATGGAGTCAACATACTCATACAATTAAAATGTGAGTATAATGAAGACAAGCCATTGCCTTATATCCTATTAATATTATAAATACGATAGTTTGTATGATCGTATGTCACTCTTTCATGCGAAAATTGTTGAACCGATTTTCATGAAATTTGAGACACGCATAAAGGGTAAATTGGATGAACACATAGGGTAGTTTTATCCCGAAAAATTGTTCCCTTGGAACCATTAACCACGCAGGCAACAGCTAGTACATGTAATAAAACAGTAATTAAACTGAATCTGTACATGAAATATTTTTTAAAGTAATAGATTTTTTAGAGTTAATAAAATAGATTTCAAAGAACGCGTAGATTTCTTATTTCCAGCACCAACTCCAAACCTGTAAAACTCGTGAAGACATTATCATGTCCTCACTTGGTGAAGTGAGGCGGCTTGATCAGCTTTAAAAAAAACCTTACACTTGCCACCCGTAAGTCGCATGGTGGTAGGCATCCTGTACTCATGCATCTGCGACCAGGAACAGGTTTTCGAGGCTCCCGCAGGGCCTGGCCCCGGGCCTTGTCCAGTCGTCGACGGTTTGGTACTTCAGGTCTTATCAGTATTGTGCTGTAACTGTAACTCGCGTGGTCGGGACACGTGAGCGGCTCTGGATCCTGGCGTTGGTCTGATGACTTCTTTGATATTTTCTAGACACCGTGTAGTGGCGCTGTTGTAGAAAATGGGTGCATAAGATATGCTTTTTATCTAGATTACACAAAATAATACTTCGTATCCTTCCATGTTACTGTATTATATTTTATAAACTCGGAATTAACGTTTTGTATAAAAGTTTCGTGACATATAACACGATTGAACAATAAAGGGTGAAGCGAATGATAAAAAATAATAGACAAGTTGCATATCAATTGAAATCTATAATTCTTTTGAAACAACATTTTTATCAAGACATGAAATAGCGGAAGATGAGTTCTAGAAATTTTATCGAGTTGGTAAATCCAATATGGTGAACAAAGAATAAAAACTCACCATTAGATAACATCAAGTTATGTAATGTCTTTTGTTGTGTTGGTGGAAGATGTTTCCAATAATCCGAAGCATCACCGATAAGATCATTTTCTGTAATTCTAGTAAGAATATTTTGTGCTCTCGAATTATCGACTCAAACGTACGAAGTTAGGTGACCAAAAAAAAATTTTCGAGTGAACGAAAATTCGATGAAAGCAGTATCTTCGTCCACCCACATGGCGTGTTATCCTCGTGACATGCTCATAATCTTTCTACTAAAAGCAGTAAGGCGAGAACTGGCAAAGTTTTTTCCCCGTGTTGGTCCGGGCTCCTTTGCAGCATAGACAGTTTTGCAGCGACTCGCCCGGATTGGTACCACCGCCTTACTTATTCCTGCCACCATAACGTTAGTGCTTGCTGTTAACGCGTTCCGGTTCGTAGGGTAAAATAGCCGCTAAGCTAAGTTTTGCCCAAAGCCTAACATCCGGGCCTCAGGTTGGTAACGCACCATTACCACCTTTGGTATCCCTAGCCGGTGTGAATTTCTTACCATCAGGGAATCCGTCTGCTTGTTTGCCTTCAAATATCGTAAAAAAAAACTAAAAGCCATAAAGGCTGGAACTGGCAAAGTCATTATGACAAGTATCAGGATAATCTTGTATTTAATAACACGTTTATTTGCGGAGAGTAAATTGAGAATGCGAAGTTGTTCTTAAATTATAGAAAATGTTGTTTATTAACTTCAAAAAATATTCGAACGGTCTAATTTTTATGGCCCTGTATGATTGATTAAAGTCCATAATATTCACGAGGTGCTAGATTTCCGTCACAACGCTTTTCTGTAATCATTATCAGTACCTACTTGACAGTGTCGTCTTTCTGTATAGATCAGTCAGAAAAGTAACTTAGTCAAGAGCCCTATGTTTCCAGTCTTGCTCGCGACACCAGACATCTTTGAGATATTTTGATACATATGTTAAGTGTAGGAAACGTTAAACGTTTACTCCATGTCACCAAAAAGTATGTCGGCTAGTTAATCTTCAAATACTATAAAACAGAATTCTCGTAAAGAAGAGGTTGCATAGAGAAATTACAAAATTTCTTGTGAATGTTATTTTATAGAAAACTAGCTGACCCGGCAGACGTTGTTCTGCTTTTTTTAAATGTGATTTTAGTAAAAAAAATTGGAGTGAGTCACGTGAGTAACTTTATCTCTTAGGGGTATGAAAAAAAGTTGTTGGCGAATTCTCAGACCTACTCAATATGCTCACAAAATTTCATGAGAATCGGTCAAGCCGTTTCGGAAGAGTATGGGAACGAACATTGAGACACGAGAATTTTATATATAAGATTATTTGAAATAAAACAAAATGAAATATGTTCTGCTGGACAATATTTGTGGTGTGCTGGTGGTTGTCAGCTTCTATGTGCGCACTACCTTTTACGTCATTGTTACTATACTGATTTCCAGGAAAACCTAAACGCAACCTTAGATTTTTGTAGTTCCTGACAACATAATACCTACTGTGGTTTTACTCTAAAATAATAATTATTCATAATACGTCAATATTCTCCTATTAGTTAGCCTTCAATATTGTATGTTCTTAGAAAGCAAGAAGGTCAGTAGGAGGAAAATGCACTTCTTTTAAGAATCCACATTTTAGTCTGGATATTTTTCGATGAGTGTGCATTGGAATGTTGCTTTAATGGATGGATATTATATTATATTACAAGGATTATTTTTTGCACAGAGCTTACTCATAAGTAATACCTACTTCATCGGTATTAGAGATCTACCTATGAATAAGTTTAAAAAATGTATCAAAGCAAAATTATGTCAAAAAGGCCTATACGGTCTCAGAGTATTTGGAAGATGAACATGCTTGGGGATAGAGGTTTCATATCTCCCACTGCAATTAGTAATGTGATTTGTTGTACCTTTTATTTAAGTTAAAGTAAGATTGTAATTTATATTTTTAATCTAGATTGTAATTATTATTATTGAAAAAACAGAAGCCCGCTGAGCTTCTTTCGCCGGATCTTTTCAGTGGGTGGCCGAGTTCCGATCCGGTGGTAGTTTAAAAAAAAATGTCAACTCGCACAAATACCACTTGTATGGTTCAAGTGAATAAAGATATTTCTGATTCTGATTCTGATCGCTCTTGTAAATACCGTCATATTTTAATATTGTTTTTTAAGTAAAAGGCAATCAAGACTGACTATCGGATGGTAGGAAATACTTCTTTTTCATGTAATAAGTCAGCGAACAAGCAATGGCTTTCTTGATGGCAAGAGACAACCGTGGCCTACAAACACTATAGATGTAACTGGTGCGTTGCTGTTCTGTGACCGGGATGCAAAACCTATTGTGCAAGTCGCAGATCGACTACAAATATGTTCTAAAAGGCGTTACTAAATTTGCATAAGTAAGTTTACTTGGAACATTGACCAAAATCAAAACACCACACCGGCGAGCACTGACGTTATGATAATAGGAACAGGTTAGGTGGTAGTAAAGTAAGCGAGTTGCTGCAAAACTGTACGACCTAGACCCATTCCTAGGTCAGGGCATTAGTAACAAAGTCAACGCTCGCTTCATATCAGCTGTTTAGTAATCTGTTGGCTTGTGTTCTGGACTAGCCCGGGACCAGCACGGGGTACAACAAGTACAGTAGAACAGATTTTCAGTAGTGCTTTGTATTTAAGCAGGAACATTTGATTGCAGGTATATCGTAAATGCGATATTGAAATAGTTCGATAGTTCTAGACAGTCACTTCCGCCATCAGAGAGTCCATGGATAAAATGTCGATTTAATATGATAGGGTTTTACGAATAAGTGCACCGATTTCATGCAAAACTTCAAGTAGCGTTTATAAGGGTAGGTGTAAACAAACACATTTCTTAAAATATTATAATGGGTAATTATGAAATGTTAAAAATGGTGTAAACTCATTTAAAGATATAGCAATCAGAGTTATGTTAAGAAGATACTAGAAAAAAATTGATTTAAAACAATTTGAAAAGATATCTTGCATATTCATATTTTTATCTACGCTCACAAATTATTATATATTTGCGTTTTAATGGAAGAATTAATATTATTTATAATAATTATAAAATTAATATTTTGAAAAGTAATCTCACAATTTAGTTAACTTTAGTGGTTATATAAGTTGCTAACTTAGGTTAGTGGATTATTCCACCATTCCAGTTAGTCACAAGTAGGTGGTAGAGTGGTGCGTGGCAGCTCGCCCGTGTTGGTACCACCGCTTTACCTATTTTGGAAGATATCAAAGTAGTTCTCGTGGCTATCAGGTCACACATATAGCTATCGTCTAAAGCCATATATTAGTGAAGCACCAATAACATCTATAGTGTGTAAGCGACGATGATCTCTTACTGTGTATCAGAAGAACTGCCTCTTATTATCGTAATTGAAAAATAAAGAAAATGAACAACTTTAAATGTAATGCATCAATCTAATGACAGGACAAGTAAGTACGGAATAATACTCGACTAAAGCAGAACAGTAATAGGTCATTGCCGTTCATGGGTAACATTTAGTGTCGGATAAGTATTAAGCCCGTCACACACGTAGCTATAATATATATTAATATAAACTATAGCAAGACATATTTCAATATATTTTCTATACAAATATTTAAGCGACCGCACACGCAACTATAATATATATTTCGCCTCCGTGAGTGGTAGCTTACTATAATATATATATTATAGCGCGGCATATTAATATGTATTATAGCTACGTGTGTGACGGGCTTGAACCTCAATTACAGGCACATTAAGTAATTGGTGTTGCCAAATGCAAACTGAAACCTTTAAGAGGTCAATTCTAACCCTTTTAACTCTAAGTAGGCTTTATGATTAGTTTAAAAATAGTTAACATTTAAGATGATTGCAACCTATTCACGACTTAAGAAGCGGAAGTACTGCAGGAAGTCACGTCTTACCACCATCATCATCGTTCCAGTATATTTTTTTTATGATATTGGAAGGCAAACAAGCAGACGGATTGTTGTTGATTGCAGATGTTAAGAAATTTACGCCGCCTAGAGGCACCAAAGGCGGTAATGGTGCGTTGCCAACCTGAGGCCGGGATATGTTAGGCCTCGAGCAAAAGTAAGTTTACCGGCTACCTTACCCTCCGAACTGGAACATGTTATGACGTTATGGCGGCAGGAATAGGTAAGGCGATGGTAGCAATCCGGGCGAGTCGCTGCTAAACTCTACCACCTAGTCAGATGTCACGGTGTTAGTAATGGTGAGCCTATGCTCGCTTTTTAGCGCTAGTAATTCATTTTTCAAGATATAACAGCAACACAAGACTCTTACGGAAGAAAAGACGAAGATGTGAACTTGTAACCACTTAGAAATGAGATAGTTCGGTTCTTTAAGATATCCAGTTGTACCTATTGTCTTGGTAATATTGCTGCAAACAACTGATTCCACACAGGAATAGTACTCGAAAATAATACCAGTAAAATATTGCCACTAACACGGTGACATCCTATTAGGTGGTAAAGTTTCGCAGCGACTCGCCCGTATTGGTACCACTGCCTTATCAATTCTTGCCGCCATAACGTCAGTTCTTGCTGTTAACGTGTTCCATTGGTGAGGATAAGGCAGAGGATATATTTACTTTTGCTTTAGGCCTAACGGCCCTTCCTCACGTTTGCAACGCACTATTACCACCTTTGGAGTCTCTAGGCGGCGTGAATTTCTTATCATCAGGAAGTCCGTCTGCTTATTTGCCTTCCTATGTCATGAAACAAAAGTGACTAGCAAATGTCTAAACGTAGTAAATCGTAAAAAAGTGAGACACAAGAAACTCTAGCAAGATGTTATGGAAGAAGACTTTCCTCGTGTTGTTCTGAGTCGCCTGTCTCTCTGTCTAGTAAATCTTAAAAGGCGGGCATAAATTTAATGCATTATTACCCAAAGACCACTTGTAGTAGAGTACTTGCCCCGGTAGGGATCTACCGCCTTTTATAGTCCTGATGTGGCAATGATAGTGTCATGTCCCAGTCTAGGGCATAGAGTAGCCGGTAAACTCACACAATACCCAACTGCGAAACTTTCGAAGCTATATCTAGGTATATGCCCAAAGAAACTGTAATATAGCGTGGGATTTACTCGAATTTTATTTCTTGAATAGTGTGTGTAATCGCCGAATTGCTTCACTGCAACTGTAGGGCTTATTCTTGAATCTCGATTTCATGCAAGATTGGAAATAGGAATCGGATATGTGTCATTTCGTATACTGAAACACAAAAGATGTTAACTGTAATTTTTAGTTTAAACAAATGCAACGAATAGTTATAATAATTATTTTTTTCCCCGTGTTGGTTCGGACTTCTTTGTAGAATAGACCATCTGCCTTCCTTGCCAGGCAGCTCGTAAAAGGTGAACATAGGCTCACCGTCACTAGCACCGTGACATCTGATTAAATGGTAGAGTTTAGCAGCGACTCGCCGGGATTGGTACCACCGCCTTACTTATTCCTGCCGCCACAACGTCATGACGTGTTCCGGTTATGAGGGTAAGGTAACCGGTAAACTTACTTTTGCTCGAGGCCTGACATCCAGGCCTCAGGTTGGCAACGCACCATTACCAACCACCTTTGGTGTGTCTAGGTGGCGTCAATTTCTTACCACCAGGAAATCCGTCTGCTTTTTTGGCTTCCAATATCATAAAAAAAAAGATCGGATTGTTAATTTTTTTAAGTGTACAAAATGACACAAACTCGATTCAAATTTATCAATATTGCAGTCGAGATTCAAGAGTACTACTACCTACTGTATGCTGAACAACTGAGTCGATGGATGAGGCCAGCATATCAAATTCTAAGTACAAGTCGATGTATATTTAATTAAAAATAGTTTACATTGCGGTGATTATAATCTGTGCACGATTTGAGTAAAGGATGTATCGCAGGAAGTCACGGTTACAATTAGCTACACTCATCCCCTACACTTTAATAAATAACAAACACATTAATCTGTGTCAATTACTCATGTCTATTATAGGAATACACAGATATATTCACGCCAGTTCCCGATCAGGGCTGGCAGAGGTTTTAATGTCTGTTGTATGTATCGAATTATTTCTAAGTGATACAGGGCTTATACAAATTGCAAATGTTAAGACATGATAGTATTTTACCTGAGTAAGTTCAAATTCAGTAAGTTACCTGATGGTTACCTGATGGAAAGTGATCACTGCCGCCCACGGTCCAGCCCAGAAGTTTCACAGATGCGTTGCCGACCTTAGGATGAGTACGGTCTTTTTTTGAAGGATCCTAAGTCTTAATCGTTTGGGAGTTCCGCCGCCGGTAACTGATTCCACAAAGGTGTTACGTATTATTATGAAATATTCTATAAAAAATATTTAGTTTTAAAAATTTTTTTAATGCTTGGTATTTTTCTGAGTGCAAATTAATAAATAAAAAAAGAAAAATTTCACTTTATACAGGATTTGAATCCGTAAACATAAAGGTCCGTAAACAAGGTATGAATGAATATTGTACAACGCATATATATGTCATCACATTCATCTAAATCTTTTACATATAATATCCTAAACAGTTGGTAAAATGCCTCTGCTGAAAGTCATTTCTCAGTCCTTTAGCGCCATAGATAAGCTCACGCCAATTCAATAACATTGTAATCAGAGACGATTAGATATGTGCACAGTATCATTGTATTCAAGGAATTATTTCATAAAATATTTTATTTCCGAGAGTTCAGCTATTTATCCTTGTTATATATTCCCCGTGTTGGTGCGAGCTCCTTTGTAGAATTGACCATCTGCCTTCCTGCCAGGCAGCTCTTAAAAGGCAAACATAGGCTTACCGTCACTAACACCGTGATATCTGACTAGGTGGAAGAGTTTCGCAGTAACTCACCCGGATTGGTACCACCGCCTTACGTCATGACGAGTTCCGGTTTGGAGGGTTAGGTAGCCGGTAAACTTACTTTTGCTCCAGGCCTAACATCCCGGCCTCAGGTTGGCAACGCACCATTACCACCTTTGGTGTCTCTAGGTGGCATGAATTTCTTACCATCAAGAAATCAATCTGCTTGTTTGCCTTCCAACATCATAAAAATAATTTTGACTATTCTTAACATAAAAAATTAGCCGTCATTAGTCCGTAATAACCCCGTATTGCGTTCAAAATTGTACAAACGGAGAACCAGCTAAGAATTAACAAAAAAGAAAAAAAGCGTTTTAATAATCATTGAGACGCTAATACCTTTCGAAATATTTCGAACTCACACAAAGGTTTTAAGCGAATTTTGTAATATGTGTAGACTTAACTCTTTTTCAATTTATTATTATAAAAATAAATAAGTCTGGATATTTTACAATTGGAATGCGTCATGAATTGTAGGGTTCCTCTTGAAACTCGATTCCATTCCAATTGGGAATTCGACTCGCATAAGTCATTTAAGGTACTATTGAACACAGTTCTAGCGGCTTATTAGCATTTAGTTTCAAAAAAGGTCAACGGATCCGATAAAATAATTTGTTGTTTATTAGTAAATAAATGTCAATTTCTCGATAGTATTGTGGCCAAGGTACCTAAAATGACACACCCGATTCCAATTTCCAATATTGTTTGAATCGAGTTTCAAGAGTAAGCCTACTGCCCTCTCGGAGCAAAGCCAAACCGCCAGGACAGTCGAAATACTAAATGTTGAAATTTATTTTCTCGATATAATAAGCCCTTATTAGGTATCTGCAACGGCACGTCACTACTTAATTTGAGGGTCGGTGTTAAATAAACCAGCGTCCAATATTTTGTAACAAAACAAGGAATACGAAGGGCATTGCACTCGATGAGTAAATAAAACACCGATACTTACGGTTACAGCTAGGGCTGTCACCGATCCCATTGTAAACCGAATCAGGGCTAAACTGGTCTGGCTAAACTAAATATACTCGTATCAATATCGGACATTTGTTTATTTATGTTTGAAAATTGGAATATTTGTAACTTTGTTGTAAGTTTTTCAAACTCGCCTAAAAAACGGCTAGCGGTAACAAAGTTTTGTCACCATGAAATTAAAAACTACTATACATGATCATTTTTAAAAGATCGGTCAATTTTAATATAAGGGTGTTAAGGCTAAAATGATGGTGTACTTTAAATGTTAATTGCCAAATTGTAATATTTACTTTTGTGAACACCCATTTAAAATAGTCCGCGTTAATACTTCACTTGTTCACCCTATGTCGTATCTAGTTCGAGTCTTGACGTCACCAGCCTACGCATGCGATTGCGGTCGGTGTTTGCGTTATAACTATGCATTTTGTATTTTGAGTCGAATAAAAATTTGCATTTTAAACGAAAATTGGAAATTGTAAATGGAATGTGTAAACGATTTCCAAACATCTCTCAAAATTTGGCTCACATTTAAATGTTACCCTGAATATAACAATATGTTCAAAAAGAGGCTTAACATCAAAGCCTATTGTTATAATGCACCTTAATAAAGGTATGTTAACAGATTTCTATTTTTTACTGTCAGGAAATCATTGTCCTCTTTTACGTTTGAACTCTTGTAGAAAAATATCAAGAAGAGTGGCAGCCCTAGTGATAGTCTAGGAGACACGTGTTTCGTCGTGCTGTCGATCATTAAATTATCACTCTTTGCCCACACAAAGACATCAGAAACAATGCTAAATGCCGCTAACGACTGTCCGAAAAATCTAAACACACTTTTAGATTGAAAAAGCGACAAATTATCAATGAAATATTGGTACACGTAACTTTAGTCATGTTTATTAAACCAATGCTTGTTTTGGTAAACTATGGGCCACTAAAACTATCATATTAGTGTACTACTAACTCATGAGACCACCCAAATTCACTAACTAAAGATATTAATAAATAACATCTCTGCAGTGTCCGGTAACAGATGGTTTAAATTATGAGTTTATTCAACGCATTTAGTTAGTTGCGTGACAACATGAATGATTTTGGGCGGCGAAATTAATTATTTTTATTGTGTACCAGAAATTACAATATTCAATAAATTAAATATGTTGGTTAGCTACTGCATAATCATCTAAGGTTCATTTTAATTTTAATGTCCAAATTCAATTGAATATATAAATATTTTTATTAAGCGAGCTAGTCTGGTACTATTATGTTATTTGATTTAAAATATTGGTTTATGTTGGAATATCATAGTTAAAATATATGTCGTTCCAAAAAATTTAAGGTACATATTTCAAGTGACATTGATAAAAGAAGAAGACTTGTACTACGACTATGTACGGATATTTTTTATGTATGGTATTTTTTTCTCAAAGAACGCTCACCCGAGGTAGCGGCAAACGGTGGTCCGTTACTAATTCTTCTGCCTGAATCTAATGACACATTATTGGGAGAAATCATAGAAAACTCTTCATTTTGTGTATGTGGATGATTTACATACTCAAATCAAAGTCGGGTTTTTTGCAGTTTTACTGCACCTGAATTATTTTCTGTTAGGGCCTACCTTAACGACGCACCTATAACATCTCTGGTGTCGATATGCCATGGTTGTCTGACCATCAAATGAGCCGAGAGTTTCTTCGCTGTATTATAATAAAAGTCATTAACATCATAAAATGTATAAATATATAGTATATACATATTAAAAATAAAAAGTAAGCTTTAATTCTAAAATCCAATTTTTAGTACGAAAACGATTTTTCAACCTTTCATTTGTAAAACGAGGTCTAAAATACAGTTATAAAATAAATATTGATAGATAATCAAAGCCTATTTAACTAAAACCAGTCATAAATATTGAATTTAAAATCATAGATCATTCTTATTTATTAAATTAGCTAAACAAATATTAGTTTTTGTGTAAGTTATAGAGCAGTAGAATTATTACGTCAAAGTACTGCACATATATCAGACCACCCGTTAACTCTTACCGAAAATATTCAAATAAATAACATCTCTACAGTTTCCAACAGATGGTTTAAATTATGGGTTTTTTCAGTGCATTTTGTTAGGTACGTGACCATGTAAATAATTACTGGAAGTTTAATATTTTATGTTATTTGTGGAACATATTACGAGATTACAATTCAATTAAAAGATTTGCCGTATTAGTGTTTCCAAAAATAGTTCATCCACTAATACTTATACAAACTGCTAAATAATCGTTAAAATTATTCGCTTCTGTGGTATCGGTTCAGTTGTTGGACTTTGTTTTGAATTTTGTTTGGACTTGACTGCATGAGGTCCCGGTTTCGAATCCCGAGTCAAGCAACAAAAAGAAAATTGAATTTTTCCAATTTTCTAATACAAAAAATGTTGTCCGGGATTGGAAATGTGCCCGCTTGGCGACAGGCCACCTATCACATTGTGGGACTTAGTGTCTTCGGCTAGTCGTGGGTGCCCTGGTTGTGGCTCTGCCTACCACTTTGGGAATGTGGGCGTGAAGATGCTTTTTTTATTAATTATAAAATTGGCTCTATTACTACTTCTACCGAGATTTAAATACTTGACACTTGGACTTGTGTATGCACCCATGTAATAAAAAAAATAATGCATACATGAGTATGAGTATTGTATCGATCGAGAGATCGAGATATATAGATCGAGAGATTTACAAAAATAAGAATTATTAGAAACAGCCAGGAAATTGCTGTTTTCAAGAAAAACCTGCTTTGTTTTACATAATAATAATAATTAGGTTTACAAAAATTACAACAGTTATAGAAAGTATTGTTAAACTAGCCAGTGCCTGCCCGCTTATTATTATTTATCCTTTAAATTGAATTGGTGTCAGCTTAATTGTTATGACACACTCTTGCTCGTGGCGTTGCCCGCGTGGTCCCACAGGACCATTGTTTTTTTTATGATATAGGAAGGCAAACAAGCAGACGGATTTCCTGATGTTAAGACACGCCGCCTAGAGACACCAAAGGTGGTAATGGTGCGTTGCCAACTAGAAGCCGGGATGTTAGACCTCGAGCAAAGATAAGTTTATCGGCTACCTTACCCTACAAACCGGAACACGTCACGACGTTAAAAAAT
>NJDD01002857.1:194558-211605 GCA_002245505.1 Calephelis nemesis
CCGAGACACCAAAGGTGGTAATGGTGTGTTGCCAATCTATGACCGGGATATTAGGCTTCGAGCAAAAGTAAGTTAACCGTTTACTCTGCAAACCGGAACACATCATGACGTTACGGCGGGCAATAGGTAAGGCGGTGGTACCAATCCGGGTGAGTCACTGCGAATCTCTACCACATAGTCAGATGTCACGGTGTTAGTGGCAGTAAGTTTATGCTCGTCCTGGCAGGAAGTCAGATGGTCTATTCTGCAAAGGAGCCCGGACCAACACGGGGAAATCAGTCAACGTTTTGTGTGTGTTGCCAAACATAAGCCACTTCTGTGCTGTGATCTTAAAGTTGAAACTCTTTTCAAAAATATATTTCTAAAGAAATAATAAAGTACAAATTTCGTGTTTATCGCATTTTGATTTTTATAGGAGTTGGTAAGAAAATAAGGAAATCATTATAGTAAAAAGCATACGTCGGCTTCATCTAACAAAAGTAATATTAAGTTTTCAACCTTCTGGTAAAATTAAAAAAAAGTTCGTTATATTTTTATGTGAGAGGTCAGATTAATCCAGAAAAAACCTGGATTTTTGCATTAATACAGTTTTCACTAGCATGTATACTCACTCAATAACTAATTTATTTAATCTGAGCATAAAGTCAATGAAATCACGTTATATTTCGAATATATATGGGTATTTCTTAGTTAAAAAACTGTATATTATACCTATATACTAAACCTTGGTTATGTTTTACCTATATCAAGTCGCAGGCGCCCCCGCAAGCTTTGAGGGAAATATACACTTGTTACTTGCGTGAAAGTATTAATTTATTTATTTGCATAGAAAACATAATATATCTTCACACCCCTATCCCCAAAGAGGGCACAACCAGGGCATCCACGGCTAGCCGAAGACACTAAGTCCCACAATGTGATGTGGCAAGCCTATTTCCAACCGGGCACATACCCAATCCCGAGCAACGTTTTTTTAATAGAAAATTGGAAAAACCCAATTTTCTTTTTGTTGCTCCACTCGGGATTTGAACCCGGGACCTCAAGCATTTAAGTCCAACAACTGAACCGCTAGACCACAGAGGTGACATTTATTTTCATTAGGAAAATAATACATATATTGATTTTTAAATCGTGCGACATTTAGCCAAAAATAGCGCGTTGTTTCACACAGAATTAAATTAAACCGAAACCGGAAACCCGTAAATATTATCGTGTCCGGAGCGTTCTGATCTGTGAAAATTAATTTATACATTTTAAATCAATTGATATTTCTTATCAGCAGTAAAAGCACTGAGTACTTAAGTTCTCAATTATTTTATATGTAATTTAAATATTTGTTAACCAAAATCCAAAACTGTAATCGATTTATTTTAGTAAATCGATCACAGTTTTAGATTTCGGTCTAATTTATTATTATTAATTATAATTTAATTTATTATTATATTATTATTTTTATTTGTCATACAATAGGTACTGTCTGCGACTTCAAATAAATAAATAAATTTCCCTAGACAAATCACGACGCGGTTGGTCAGTGCAGTTAGGCTTGTACGCTAGCCACTCGACCTACGAGGCGGTCTCATTGTTTCATTGGAAGACCTCAACAATAGATACCTAAGATGTTATTGCTGCGTTGCCGGAAAATCGGTGCCTGGGATCTTATGCCTCTTGTTTAGTTAACTGACCAGCCTAACCTCCAAAAAACATTTAATAATGCGACAGTACCAAAAATTTAAACTATGGTCATAGGAAATGATGAGGCTGTAAATTGGTAAATATGGATGAAACTTTGCGTGGCTCTTCCACCTAGTCTGATGACACTAGTGAAATGATCCAGTGTATAATCTATGTTACTAGAGAATTTAAATGTATCCAGATGTTAATAAAACATAATCTAAGTACTAAGCAAGTGATTAGAAAAAAAAACCTCTGAAGTATGCTCAGAAGATGTTAATTACTGCGATGTACTAAAATTATAGACTAGAATTACAAGAATTTGCATGATACAATAACGTCGAGTTAATGAGTTTGGCGCCGATAGCTTTATTTTGATACCAACATCTAATTGACCATTTAGATATAAGTACATGGTCCAACGCAGTTCGCGGTCAATGTTCGCGTCCACCATTTGGAAGGTCGCCGTGCGGCCTTCTTTCGACGGGCCATCTACGTCTAAGGGTATCCGCAAACTTGCGCTATTGCACGCCGCGGGAAGCTGCTCACATGGCTACTTATTTTTATGTCACAGTGTATGACGAGTCGATCGCCTTAAAGTACCTGCCTAATACGTGGAAAGAAAACTCTGGTAGTAGCAATGAAAGTAATATTATTTCACTAGTGCAATCATAATCAGAATTTACAGATTGTGACGCAGTTCGTCAGAATTGATTCAATTATCTTGCCTATTCCTGTCGCCTTATTTTTTCATATTTAAACACTAAGTGATTTTGATTTTACCGAAATGAAAATAATTGTGTTTTTGATTTAAAAATAGTATGTCCATTAAAAAATAATACCTACAAGAAGCATAAAGTTGCAAGGTTACTTGTGGTAAGTTTTCCGAGTACGACTTTGTCTAGAACATTCTGGTCTATACCATGACTTCTTATTTCGCTAAGTATAACTGTCCTTTTGTGCGTGTAATATTTTTTTTGCGGTGATACCTACAAGCGTCACCGTACTGTCTGCACAACCGCGCGAGCTTAAGCAGAGGCCCTAGTACATTGCAACGAACACCCTGTATTTAGTGAGCAGCAGTTACGGCTTTCGTGTTTTATGTAGGTAATTTTTCTATGTCAAAATAAATTCTGGTACAAAGTTAAATTGAACCGGCAATTGAAACCACTCTTTCATCAAAACTTTTCTCGTGCGTGTATAATTACGGAACACGAACGTCGTTTAACATAATTGTATCAAATCTATCTTCTTGTCGTAAATATTATTCACCAAGTTTATTTAAATACTTTCAGATCTCACGGTGACATAATATACAATGACTTAATGAGTGTTTCCTGTGAATACCTTGGTGGGAACGTCAGGGACTGACTCACGCCAGTCGCGAAACGCGTGAACCCTTTACGATTTGTAATTTAAACGGACACAGAGATAATAAAACCGGACAGGCGGAAAATAAATCCGCGCACGATAGGTTCCGTAGCGCTTGACAATTTTCGTTGTAATTATATAGTCAAACAGCTCGTAGCTGCGACTTTACCAACTTTAAAACAACAAATATACACCAAAAAAAAAAATAACAGTGCTGTTTAGCAAAACAGCACAGTTATATATTTTTTTTCATTCAGTAAAATCTTCTACACAGCTGAAGTATTAGAAAATTTTAAAGTTGAATGCGATCAATAGTCGTGATGATGGATATAAGATGATGATATAGATGTAAGTGGTCACATAAAGTAAAAGCAAGTGATCACATACTAATTTTCAGAAAAAAACCTTGCAAGTAAGTAGAAATAAGTTCGTCGCTAAGTTTTATATTTGAGTTGTTATTTGAGCTATTTTAGGTACAAGTAATAAGCAATAAAGTACTTAGTAAATAAAAAAATATTATTTCCATTTTTTAAATTTACAAAACCATAAATACTTTTATAAATAAAGAGGATAATATTATTATTAAATTTCACATTTAAAAAATATACAGATAAATTAGAAAATCCCTTCAAGTCTCTATTTAATTTATTAGCACATAGCTAAGAGTATAATTACGATGCAAGAATAGTATAAGTACTTCAAGGTGACGCTTAAAAATAGTCTCCCTGTATTTGAAAACGTCGGTAGGTACTTTTTGATCTTTTTACTTATAATTGAGACAAGACGAGTTTGTGTACACCGACAAGTTTACTCGTAAAACGCTTAGCAAAAAAAAGTTTTGAAATAAAAAAAATATTGAAGGAAATATAAGAGGTATCATTTTCTTTTTTAACTGTGGAACTCTAAAAAATATTGTGCTGATGTTACAAAAAGGCGATAAAAGTTGAAGGTCGACACAAAATAAACGACAGAGCGCATCCTTGGCTTAGTCATATCAATAGAAAATTTCAAAGATCCGTTGAAGTCGTTATCTACCATATAATTAGCCATCATTCAAATTTTTAATACATTGTGACCTTTGATTATCTTTGCTATCTTGTGTAAATATATATTTATGAACATTACAGATCGTGTCAGATGTCAGGTGCCCGTGTCATAATTTTTTTGAAGACCCATAATATTACTTTCCCATCAAGCAGCTGATAAGAGGCGAATGTCAGATATTTTCATCAACATTGCTACCACGATCGCGTTACCTGTCTTACCCCCAATGCCAGTGATCGCTACTGCTGTTTTCCGGTCAGAATTATAAGGTAGCAGTTAATCTTAAAACCCTAGCCTCAGGTTGTCACACGCACCGTTACCACCGATGCCGTCACAGGCACCTGTGAGCGATGTGTACCTCGTAACATATGGAAATCCGTCTGCTTGTTTAACTTCAAATCTCATTCAAGATACAAAAGTCATGACTAAACTGCAAAACGATTTAAGTCGGCTCATTTGAAAACTCGGAGCTATATGCAGGGTTACTTTGAAAAGTCCAGCCAAAATTAAATATTAGGGGGTATAGGTTTAAATAGTAATGCACTTTAAATAAAATTATTGCAAAATTTACTTTTATAAACATTCATTTAAAACAGTCCGCAAAAATGATTTACCTGTTGTCACGCTACGTCGTACCCACTACGAGTTCTGACGTCACCAGCCTGCGAATGCGACTGCGGTCGATGGTAACTAGTTTTATGCTTTGTTTACGCCATAACCATGCGTCGGATATATTTATATTAAATATTATATCTGACATTATTTGCGCCGGATAAAAAATGTAAATTGTATGTAACGTATTTCTTTAATTTTTTTATAGATCGAAAGTGTTATCAATTCCGAATGATTTCTGAAAATTTTGCTGGAGCTTTTTAATGCGATCGTTAGAACGAAACCAAAAACTTTCAAATTCAGGCGAACTGAAACTATCAAAATCATAAATGGACATTATCTCACTAGCACCGATCTATCTATATGATCTATATACTAGACCAGGGGTGGGCAAATTCTTTTGAACGCGGGCCGGTAAGTTAAAAAAAAATCTAGTGGCGGGCCAGTAAATTATAGTTAATCTTGAGGCGGGCCGGTTTATTAAAATACCTAAAAATAGCAATATATATTACGATTATAAAAAGTTATATTATAAAAAGGCATTTTTTATTTTATTTTATAATCCTTTATTGAAATAAAATCTATTTATGAAGTCATAACATATGAAATACGCAATGTTTTAAGTATCGATTCAATACCTTAATTGTTCAAATTTCAATAGTCTTAAATTTCGACCATTAATTTTTTTGAGAAGGTTCATATTTAAAAAAAAACCTGATTTTTCTGAATTATTACCAAGTACCAATCTTCGGGGCCGACAATAGAGGATTGTCTCTTGCCATCATGAGAGCCGACTGCTTGTCACCGCCAATCTTGCGACATCAAACATTTTATATTAAATTTGATTGGTCACCTTACTGTCCAAACAAGAAAACGAAAATGAGGTACCAGGATACCAGTACCACTTTCTTTTTAACCCTCGACGCAATAAGAGAGATGTTATAAGTCTGACGTGTCTGTCTTTCTGTGTGTCTGTCTGTGGCATCATAACTCCCGAACGAATGCAGTGATTACAATTTAGTTTATTTTTATTTTAAAGGTAACTTATGTGCGAGTGTTCTTAGACATGTTTGATGAAAATCGATTGAGCTGTTTAAAAGTTGTGGGGAGTGAAAGTGGAGAGATAAGTTGATTTTTTTTTACTTTCTAAAGGAAAATTATGTTGGTTGGGGTTTTTTTATTTTTATTTAATTTTATCTATGTATAAAAAAAATAGCACGTTACGCGGAGGAGAGATGTATGGCGACCTCAATATATAAATATAAATATATACCTGGACTAGTCACACGAATTGAATCTAACCCCAAAGTAAGCAAATTATATGCTTGTGTTATGGGTGTTCAGTCAACGATACTATCACATAGAAATACTTAAATAGATACCAGAATATATTTAATGAACACCCAGACCCGGAAATGCAGACATCTTAATGTTCATCACACAAATGCCTGCCCCCGTCGGAAATCGAACCCGAGCCTCGCGATTCGTCGATGCAGTTAGGCGAATACGCTAGCCACTCGACCAACGAGGCGGTCAAAATGAGAATCATGTACACCCGACCGTTACGGTAACGAGGTCATTCATCAAACTAATATTCGTTTATGGTTACGGAAGATACGAAATAGATTTTACCTATGACGCATTTACATACCTATTTTTCGACAAGTCATGTTAATTTTTTAAGGCCTGAAATTCGCACACGCTTTTCTAAGAATATATTGGCAATAAAACTTTGTTTGTTGTAGAAGGCTTTTCTAGGAATTGCATAGGCGAGCATAGGCTTACCGTCACTAAGACTATGACATTTGACTAGGTGGTAGAGTTTCGCATCGACTCGCCCGGATTGGTACCACCGCCTTACCTATTCCTGCTGTCATAACGTCATGACGTGTGCCGCTTCGGAGGGTAAGGTAGCCGGTAAACTTACTTTTGCTCAGGTTATCAACGCACCATTACCATCTTTGGTATCTCTAGGCGGCGTGAATTTCTTACCATCAGGAAATCCGTCTGCTTGTTTGCCTTCCTATAACAAAAAAAAGTTTGTTAAGCTAGGTACTTCAGTTCCTAAAGCGACAGTAAATAAATAATTTGATTTTTTTAATTTGAAAAAGATGTCAACCAATTGCGCTAAGTATAACTGCGGTTATATTTATCTAGCATATTCGCAGCGTTATTAAAAAGTTGCATTAAGTTAATACAAAATATTTTTCAAAGTACTCAATTTTTTTTTTTGAATGGCTAATTTGTTGCTAATCTCGCGATTTTATGCAACTGCACCGAGCTTTGTGGGCCGAGCAGAGTGATCAGCCCGAGACATCATTATTTAAATGCATGGGGCTGTTACCTACAACGCCAGCACCAAGGGCTGTCTCCCGGGAGACCGTACCTCGACTTGGTGTTGCTTTCTGGTTACTGGGTGGATTGGAGGGAGGGTTAGGCGCCGGGTGCAAGAGAGGTCTTCGTCGCCGAGACCGGCGGCGACGGTGTCGTGTAAAAAGTACTCAATACAAACATATCTTCGAGCCAAACCCTTTGCCGAGTTGGCAGAGACTATCGAATACCAGATCACGATCCTTGCAGGCCTAGCTTCCTTCACATTAACTATTCCATCCATACAAACCCGTAACAGAGACTCTTGACACAACCTACAGGTAGCATCCAAGCAATTTGGTTTTTTTTTTTAGTTTTCCGCATGGGCGTTAGCATCTACCATTAGTTAAGTTTTAATTTACTTTAAGTTACCCGATATAGCAATAGTGCTTAAATTATTCAAAACTAGTTGTAAATCGGCATTTTTCTTATATACTTCACATGTGTACTTTGACAATATAACTATTCAAAACGTCACCAAAATTGGCTAATTTTACTCAATACGTACACGAAATTCTATAGATGTGAAAAAAACTGCGACCTTTTCTTCTCTCAATGGCGCCAAAACTAACTATTTATAATTATGGTAATTTTACAATAATTATAAATAACCTATAAAACATACAAACTCTACGGGATTCAAACGCGATTTCGTAACCCGGCCGTTCTCCCACTGAGCCACCATTGGAAATCCATAATATATACTAATTAAAACAATTATCCCGATGCCTGTAGAGCACAACTATAGCTATTTATAACATGTTCTAGCAATAAAATTGTCAATGATTTGTTACATCTCGACATTAAATCATATGTTAAGCATTTTAAGGCCTGGATACCAATGACAGTTTCCAAAAAAATTGTGTGTGTACTTATGTACACGCGTAAGAAGTTATACTTCTTCGGCGTAATAAGATAAAAATCTTTTTAAACATTTTGTCTTTTGCCTTATTTTACATTTGTAAACAAAATGACACTAACCATCGAAAAAAGGTATTTATTACATTAAAAGTTTTAGTATAATGCATTATTTAGTTAAATAAAGTTTATTTAATATTTAATAAAAACTAAAATGTTATATATAGCTATCATGTCGGGTTTTCGTGAAGGTGTGCGCGCGCATCGTAAAAATTTACCCTCATCATTTTTTCCTAACGCGCTAAAAGAAGTATAACTTCAAAAAAGGTGTGTGTGTCTGTGTGCAATTCACACACGACAGAAGTGAAGCTTCAGTAAATCGACAAAAATGAGATGAATATGTATATATGTCTCTTACCTGCATAAGAATGAGATGAGTATATATTTGTGTCTCTTACCTGTCGTTTTTCCGTTGCACCCGTTTTGAAATCACAGCGATTCTAAAGACGTTTCACTTCAATAAAAATATTGTGCTTTTATATGAAGTTGGAAATCAAGCAAACGAACTTTCTTTAGACACCACATAGAAGGGTAAACCTCTCGTACTACAAGTTTACCTACTTAACTATCCACCAAAGGCGAGCTAACGCTACGGTGGCAATAATCGACGAGACGTTACAAAACTTCATCTAGTTATTGATAAATACAATGTATTGTAAAATCATAAACCTGGTGTTGCTACTGCATAAACAACTAATATGCTACAGAAATACATTTTTGACATTAGTTTCCGTTCATCATTATGTATTAAAGCAAGATATTTTGTGTGTCTTTCAATCCGTTTGAACTTTACGAGGGAACATACATACCTAGACGTTTCTTAACAGGTCAAGTGATCAAGTCTTTGATATAACAGAATCAAAAAAACATGGCGGCTTTGTACTGCTATTGTTTGGAGATATTTTAATTTTAATTGTCAATGCAATGTGGATAATAACCGAAAGGGCTCGAAGTAACATTTTCGCAACGTTTCGTGCATTCATTTTATTATTAATATGTTTATAAAGTATAAATCTTTGAGTATTGTTGTTATTGCGATAATCCCAGAGACAAGGTTGAGTATACAAATGACCATTCATCTTTATAAAATTAGCATTTACATAGAGTATTGAAGAAAACTTCAGGACTTGATTGCGACTTATGGCCACTTATTTCATTATTCAATATGGTCTATTATGAACATTATTCATGGTTAAATATTATTTATTTGAATAGATTATTGCCTAGTTTGCAGCGTCCTTGTGAAGGCCGACCGCTGCCAGTTATTTATAGTGTTTGTTGTTTATAATGTGATGATAACCGTACAGACGTGACGAGACAGGGCATTACGCAAACCTCTTTCACGGTTCATGAGGAAATCACCTTCAACTTCTGACACACTCAAAATATACACAAATATTGATGTTTCAATTTTAGATATGCACGATTTTATAGAATTACATTATTGATAATTACGTTAGGATGAATTGAACACTGTGATTATATTAACGTTAATTTCATAAGTGCGAAAGTGTAGGCATGTTACAAATGTGTAATTGAACATATTAAGCGTATACTTTTATCCAATACCTCAAATCCAGATGTGTTCAAAAATTTGCTACACCTAGGTGAGTCATACGGACCAGACTATTTATGATTTCAAACAATAAATTTCATGCCTCTCGGCCTTAATCATTTAACTTTTTCAGAAACTGAACTGAACTTTTAAGATTTTTTAATTCCTTATTGATAGACTTTAGGCGCAAATTAACCATGTGAACCTTATACATTACAACCTAAATTACAAAAATCAGTAAGAAGAAAATGATTTGAAAACATGCGTAGGTAAGTTAAAATAACTAATATTATCAAAACCATGATTTCTGTATAACATAGTCCAGGTCTTCAGAATTGGATAACTAACGCGAAAAAACTGATTTATATTTTGAGTGGGTCTTCATTAAACATAAACAAAATAATAAACTGTATAATCCATCAATGTAAGAAGTAGCACAGGGGTCAGCAGATATTTACATGTGTATTGAGAAGATGTCGGACAAAACTTCTGAAAGATGATTGATGTTGAGTAAAGAGATGGCAGTGAAAGCATTCATGATATAAATGTCAAACAAGCGCGTAGGGATGCAGACTGTGTATCGATATTATTTAAGTTCTATGTAATACTCTCAACTTCGATATTTCAAATCGTCTCAGAATACTCATGACGTCGTGACTATCGAAGGCCTATGTAGCCAGACATGATTATCGACAGGTGACAAAGAATAATATGTGAGTTGCTTAAAAATGGAAAAATGTTATAAATTTGGAGAAGTACGTAATAAAATATTTAGGAACTAAAAAGGCAAATTGTTTGCTCAAAAGAAAACAATTGTGCTAAAACCAAAACTAGATTACAATTGTTATTTTCACACTGAATTACTGAAATGGCTATTATAACCAACATTCCTGTAAAAACTGTCAACAAAGACTTTCGTAACCACGTAGCGATATTCCCATAAACTCGAAACTCATTTAATTTTACGATGAATATTACCCATGAGCCAAGTATTTATTAGTTTATAAAATTGTTCAAATTAAATTCATGCGGCTATGATAGAATAGGCTTTATGGGACGTACTTGATTATCCCTATCATTCTATCTAGTTATTCTTGGTATGTTGATTTACGTCATTATGTTATAGTTTTCACTTTTAAAACACATATTGAAAGTTTCTAATCAGAGACATATTGCATTAAAACTTTAGGTTTTGCCATTTGCGTTAGCATTTTGCCATTAGTCACGTGGAAATTTTGATCACATTTACTAAAATCGGGATTCGATTATAATTATCCTCTTAAGTCTCATCAACAAGTCATGTCATTGTCTTGGGAAAAGCGGTGGTTTCATTACTCAAGCTCATATAGTGAGATTTGTCGGCAACGACGAAATACGAAACATAATAATTTTATTATTATTTCATTTCTGCACTTTGACTTAACTAAATTGTACAAGATGCCTCCAAAATTAAAACTAAATTAACTCAACATCAACCCGAAATTCAATAATTATGAAAAAACTTCGACCATAACTTCTGTCGATGCCTCCAAAACTCCTTTTATACGTCAAAAACTACTTCAACGTCAACGTATACAACACCGTCTTCAGTATCAATTTATCGATAAACCGTTTCATTAACATGCCTAGGCGCGACTATAGCGGTATCAAACCCTACCAACGATAGTTAGTAAAAACATGCGTTACAATTTTTCTTCTAGATTGCACAATACAAATCTGTTAACGGGAACTGGTCATCTACATTGGCCTTTTTTGTTTGTGTACTGGCGGCTATAAGTTGATAATGTTGGTAATTTGGCGCCGGGAAGAGTTCCGTTGCTCGCTATGCTAATGTGTTTATAATAGACATAATAATGTATGATGATAATATATTTGCCGAATCAATGTCTAGGTCGCGTTGATATGTTGTAGTACGAGTGAAATGGTTTTAGTTACTGTTCCAACTGCGGGAGACATCGCTGACCAAAACAATTATTCAGGCAATGCACAAAACTATATTCTACTTCTTACAGTAAAAAGATTTCTCGAATGATCTAGACTTAATAAACACAAAACAATAATTTATTAACTATGTTTGATTAATAATATCTAGCTGTTTAGCACGTGGCTTTGTCCGCTTGTTATAGTTATAATTTGTCTCTTTCGAGAAAACTCATTAAGTGATTAAGATCGAGAAATGTGGCCTATCTCTCCTTCTCTGCATCAACGACATGCTAAATATTGTTGTTGTGTCGCCTCGGCCTACATATTTGGCATTCGAGGCGATGTGCTTGATTAACAACTTTATACCTCAATATTTAAACATCTACTTAAGCATTTTGTGATATTAGACGGCAAATTTTAAAGACGGATATCCTGATGTAGAGAAATGTACGAGGCTAAAGTTATAATATTAGTCCTCAAAACAAACCAGTACAGATGAGAAAACGGTTGTTATGAAGGAAAGCATCGCTAAAGCGAATCTCCACAAGAGTACAAAAAAATATTTTTTTTCTTTATTACAATATTTATGGCAAGACTAGGTATATTAATAGCACATTAATTAAAAGCATTAACTTTAATTAAGCATGTGATTAGAACTAACTAGATTTTTAACCGACTTATAAAAAGAGGACAAGAGGAGTCAAGGGTTTACCCACTATAGCACAAGCATATGTACTTAATACGAAGCTAGGTTCAATTTGTGTATATTTTCCAGTGCACAAGTTAAAAAATATAATATATCCTACCTATAATGTATGAAGTATAACACAAATACATCGAAATCTAAATAAAACCTAAAAGGTTTTACAAACTAGCCTAAGATTGCAATGTATAATTAGGTATCCTTTAGTGCTGGTGACGTGTACCTACTAACCTCGTTTGACTTAAGTAAAAATATGGGAAAGAGGGTTAAATAATTTAAAGTTCTAGTGGTCGCCCATTGGTCGAAATAAGACCACAATAAATTTTAATATTTTGGTAATAAGAACGCTATCTTCATTTCTTAAGACCAACTATTTTGTTTCCAAACTGTTCAGTGCGCCATCTGTGATCTTTTATCGTTATCATCAATACATTTGTTTGTGTGTGTCAAATGCATGGTAGTATGGGTAATGTTTTATTTATTGATTTAATGTACTTTATAAGCACTGTCATTGAAAAATATTAGCGTTCTGCGCTTTTCCTACACATTAACTATAAGTATGCCAAATTTTATACTCCTCTGTTAGCGCAATTTTCGTAAAAAGGAGTACAAAGTTTTGGCATCACGTATTAATATATAGATAAGCTTTGATATGAGAGCAACACTTCCTAAAACAAAGTGACCATTTGAATGCGCGCGCGTGAACTGCACAAACAATACCGTCTTTACCATAAGGCCACACGGGGCCAGTGCCCAGGAACCCTGTACTAAGAGGGCCCCGAAAGATCGACCATTTCACTTACTTTTAACCATAAAATATTTTGGTTGAGTGCATTACGTTTTTCTCGTTGCCCTGATTTGGGAGCGTTAAATTTTGCAGCTTAATAAGTAATTTGTCAATAATTATGAGCACAGAAAGTAACTCTTCAGAAGATTGTGTTTGATGATTTGATAGAAGATTTTGCTCAACAGAAATCCCGAAAGAAACTATTATCGAAATTATAAAAAAAACTAGCAGCATACTACGAGTAATATTATTAATGACATACTGTAATAACATAATGTAATTGATTACCCAAAAAATCAAAGTGAAAAAATTGTAAAGTTTTAATTCTTTATACACCAAAAGGGCCCCAAGTTTTTGTGTGCCCAAGGGTTACAGCACAATCTAAGACGGCCCTGGGCACAAAGTGTAAATTATCGGGACCACAGTAAAACAGTTCTTAATAACAGAAACGTTGTTACACATCCTCTTCTTTCAACAGAACCGGTATTTACTTATTTCGAAAATTATCACCTGTAAGTCAGACAACGGCGAAACTAGATCTTATGAATAGGAATGTGTTAGCTTGACTTTGGCACCTTTTGCCTCTTAACGTGAGCAACATCCTTTTGTGTTTCACTCGACTTGTCTCGGGTATGTCTAGTTTTCGTTACGGTAATAATTTTTTAATATCATGGCTGCTATTTATACACGCTATACCTACTAGTTTTTACTACTTTTCAAACAGCTTTCAATTTTTTTTGAAATATCTAATCTCTTAAGAAAAGTCAACAGGAACAAAACAAAATTTCATGATCATAGATAACTTCTCATATATATACTGTTTTATAATAACATTTCTTAGCAAATTGTGAATTGCTTTTTAAGACATTTCGCTAAAACTATTGTTTTTCTTGAAATCTGTATAATGTGTATTGAAAGTTTACGCTCGTTAGGTTCTTCTTAACAACAAAATCATAAAACAATTGACTTGCTTCACAAACTGTACATTAACATGCACTAAAAGTATCGAATGTGCTTCTTTATTTGAAGTTAACAAAATATGAGGTAGCTTAACGTGCAAAAGTGAATAACATATTTTTTTTTTACGATATAGGAAGGCAAACAAGCAGACGAATTTCCTGATGGTAAGAAATTCACGCCGCCTAGAGACACTAAAGGTAGTGGTGCGTTGCCAACCTGAGGTCGGTATGTTAGGCCTCGAGCAAAAGTAAGTTTACCGGCTACCTTACCCTCCGAACCGGAACACGTCATGATGTTATGGCGGCAGGAATATGTAAGGCGGTGGTACCAATCCGGGCGAGTCGCTGCGAAACTCTACCACCTAGTCAGATATCACGGTGTTAGTGATGGTAAGCCTATGCTCGCCTTTTACGAGCTGCTTGGCAAGAAAGGCAAACGGTCTATTCTGCAAAGGAGCTCGGACCAACATCAATAGGTTTGTTAAGTTAAAACGAAAAGTAATTAACTTACTAACTTAAATTAGAAAGAACTAAGATTTGCATGCACGACCTAACTTAATTGAACATATTGTTCTGTCACAATGCAAAAGTAAAAGTGAAAATACAGAAGTTGAATGACAGTTAATTGAAAGTGAAAGAATTACACTTTCAGACACATTGTATCCTATATTTCATTAATAAGTTATTCATTACTATATCGTCTGTGAAAAGTTAAGGTTATGGCGCAGGTGCTGACGCCATAGCGCCTAGATCTTCCTCAAACTCTGACTCATCTTCGGCGAGTTCGTGACCCGATCTGCGGATTTTGTTTACTGGCTCCGACCAGCCTTCAACATGACTAAACATTACATTATTAGTAATGATTTATACTTAGAATAACTTCTAATTTTATTAATTAACGCGGAAAACCCAAATTATTGGCTTATTGAGTTCCATTTAATTGTACTATCATTAATTGAAGAGAATTACTTAATAAGATCGCCTCTGTGGTCTAGCGGTTCAGGTGTTGGACTTGACTGCTTGAAATCCTAGGTTCGAATCACGGGTCGGGCAACAAAAAGAAAATTTGGTTTTTCCAATTTTCTTATAAAAAAAAATGTTGCTCGGGATTGGATGTGTGCCCGGTTGGCGATAGGCTTTCCACCTATCACATTGTGGGACTTAGTGTCTTCGGCCAGCCGTGGGTGCCCTGGTTGTGCCTCTGCCTACCTCTTCGGGGATCTGGGCGTGAAGGTAATTTTTTTTTACTTACTAAGCAAAATATTTTTAAATGAACTCTTTCCGCATATTTTGTTTTATTATAATTGCATGCCCAATTTCAGTTTGGATAACTTTTGATTTATGTTCATAGTTATTATAGCCGGACCGTAAACCGTACCTTTTGGTACTATTGGAATATTATAGTCCTACAGGTAGAGGCGAAGTTCTATATTACCAAGTGTTGCCAATCAGGAGGTATGTTTGATACAAAATTTGATTTAGATTCTGCAGAAGGTCTCCTTCAAAGTTTATCCAGTAATGTTGGTTGCTTTTCCTCAAAGAGTCCATACCACTGGTTCTTGCTATTACATTTTTTTTTATTACGGTAATAAAGTACAGCCACAGTTAAATAGACCAATTTCAAGTCAACACTTTTCAACATATCCGCAACTGAAAAATTTCAAATTTTTAAACAATAAAATAATGTTTTCATATGTTTTTTTGCAAATTAAAATATAAAAAACACAACAAACATTAAAAAATATGTGCTAACTATATCACTGTTAAAAATTTTAGTAAAATTACAATCGTTTTACAAAACAAATATTAGCAAAATTCCAAATCAACGTATATTAATTGAAAACATAATACATTTCGAGTAAAATTACAAAACATGTGAAGGAATTTACTATAATGAATTGTAATTTTAAAACTTTTTTGTAATAATCTTACACGTGTTGTAATTATTCCTAACTGTTGGTAAATTTCCAATGAAATGTTGTAAATTTACCAGAATTGTTCGTAATTCTATTTACAATACTTTTCTTGTGATATAACAAAAAAATGTTGAAACTCAAATTAGTATAAAGTCATGAAGAATTTACAAATTATTTTAATATTTTTCTAAAACAAATTTAAAAATTGCATTACGTATTGGAATTTTCTCAAAAGTTTTTATTTTTCAAAAACTTATTGTTATTTTTTATGATTGTTGATAAGATCCAAAGAAAATAATTTGAAATTTATAAAAATTGTTTGTAAGTTATTGGTCTACAATTCTTTTTTTATATAAAATTTTGAAAAAATGTAGAAGATGAAATTTCTACGAAATTATTAAAAATTTATCCAATCGCGTCGTCTTTGTCTTATTAGTTGATTTGTGGGTCAGCATCGAAGAAATGAAAAAAATTTAAACTTTTTGTTTTCTATAAATAAATTTTTTTTTTCGATTCTCAGTGTACCTGATGCATTGATAAACATAGTAGCCACTTAAATAAAAAAAAGTTCATTTTGTTAATATGAACGATTTTTAACGGCAATAAAATCTGTTTTTTAAAAATAGCAGTTGCAAAAATTTTTTTAAGTTTTTACAAATGTACAATTTTTTACAAATGTTTTGTAATTTTTCCAAATTAAGTTGAAATAAATTGTATTGTAAATTTACAAAACGGAATTATAGAATTACTTTTTTGTTGGGGGTTAAAAAGTTCCAACATTTTTTTTGTAAAATTACTTCAGAAATTTTTAACAGTGTATAACATAAAAAAAAACAAAAAAATATGTATTGTGGCCAAGGATTGAATAGAATTGATCTAAAAACAAAGTTATTGCTTAAAGAAAGTAGCTAAGTATATTTCGAAACCAAAATTGACAAATATACTTGGTATATTGAAAATATATGCTTTTTTTTGAAAAAATATACAATCTTTTTTAAAACAGTCAAACGAACCACTATTTTTTACTTTGTCTAAGTTGTTACCTTACAAACTAAGAGATTTGTTATGAAATAACATATTCGACCGTATTTTATTCGACAACATTAGACCATCAATTTATAGTTACGTTTATTTATCATATTTCATTTATCATAGTTTATTCATCTCATATCCCCGAAAAGATAGGCGGGGGCACAACCAGGGCACCTACGGCTA
>NJDD01002857.1:227107-247750 GCA_002245505.1 Calephelis nemesis
GTGCTTTTCTCAATGGTTCCATCGAATGCAGCGATGTATTGATGTAAATGAACGCTATTTTGAAAAGTTATAATAAAACTAATAACTTGCTAGAATGCTTAGTTTTTGGTTTTCTAAGAACTATTAGTTTGACCCTCGTAGATGTTTTAAAATTAAATTGAAAAGTTGGTCTTTTATAAACTCACTAACAAACGGATGGACGTAGAAGCTTGTAAAAGGAAAATCAATTTATGTATTTTACTTGCTAATAGAGTTTACTACCGCATCACATATTGCCGCTGCAAAATGAGCACTTGTCACAGACTCATTAATTTTTTTTGAGAAAATGGTAGTTGTACCGACGCAATAACAATTCACGATTCTACCTTCAGGAGGACAACTTACCATTATCACCTTTGGAGTTACTTCCTTACTTGCTTTTTAATCTTGCAAAAATATGTTTAACTCAAGTACTATAGCTATCAAACTCTCCTCTGATTTTAATATTATAAATGCAATATGTCCTTGTCTATCCGTCTTTTGTGTCGGTACACCATGATGTTACGGTATAATGGTCTTGTGTAGAGATAGTTGGAAGGCTGAAGAGCGACATAGGTTGCTTTTGATCCCTATTTAAGCTGGTTCTCATGGAAAAGCAGTGACTACAATGCGGACGTAGCCGCGGGCAATATCTAGTTTAATATAACTAAAAAGTGTTACTAAAATCATCTAAACTGTTTGAATTGGCACGTCGTACTACATATTTAATTAAATCTTTATCATCACAAATATGTGCGACGCATCTATATCGCTGGCGGCCATTCACAAATTTAATATCATTAGTTTGAATGGTAGAGCACAAAAGTGACAGCGTGTTTGACCGATCCGGGCCTGTTTTTTCGTCGTTTTGAGTGTACTGTTACTCTTAGCCGAGTTTCGGTGGCTTGAGGCTAACCTTGATATGTACTTTCAGTTACGATGTCTATTTCGCACTCGTCTTGTTGCCGTTGTCATCTCATTGTGCCGGAACAACCCACAAAAAATATCAATCAAAATTCTGGCACATGCGCCCGCAGCTGTGCCGTCGCCAACTTCACAGCGGACATTCGTCGGCACCTCTTGCAACACCGTATTCTTATACAATTTACTTGCCTGTCGTTTGGAAAAATTCCACAAAAATGTTGGCATAGGATATTTTATTAACTTAGATTTTTCAGATTTGTATAATGTTCCACGCGTTACACGCAACAATTTAATTTGTATCTGGTTTTCTGTATTTTAAGAATAGCATTTTGTTAGATAGTAGAATGCTGTGTATCTCGCTAGGATTGGTTCCACTGCCTCACCTATTACTGTCGCCATAGCGTGAGGGTTAGCTATAGTCGTGATCATGCTATTGTAATCTCTAGAGTATGTTAAAAGATTTAGGATTTCGTTAGTACACTCAGCTAACAACGAATCGTTGTTGGTCGTAATTCAATAGAAACCCGGTATTTAATCAATATATCGATAAAATTGGCATTTTAATATTTCCGTTTAACGATTTATTTTTGACGCATGATATATAAAAATGTTTTACAGATTAATTACTAAACCTGTAAGTGCATGATTTAAGCACATTAAAATTGATTATAAATTAGAAACATTATACCAAAAATAATCACTGAAGCTGGAATGCAGATGACAGTCGAAATGTTATTTTGTGCTAGACTCATTTAAAGGAAATTTCCTTATCTTCCTTAATACTGCATGCTATTAATAAATGTTTACATGTTATGAAGTCGTAAAAATATTTTTGTTTATTAAAGATATTCTTATAAGCTGTAGAATTAGACTAAGATAAATCCAAACATATTTTTTTTATTTCTCTGCGTTTGTATGTTTATGTGTTACTTCTTCATGCAAAAACTGCTGATTTTTATGTAGAGGTAGCTTGGATTAACATACAATAATTTTTGTACCAAAAAAATGTTCCTGTCTGACCATTAATAACGCGGGCAACGCCGCGGGTAACAGCTAGTTCACTATTCACAAACGTCACTAAAACTAAAAAATGTCTTCGTTTTCAATATTTTGTCAATAAGGTATATCTCCTTTCTATGTTTTGTTACAGAGCAACTACTGTTATTTTTCAAATATATTATGAGACCTATAAAACTGTAGTAATACCTAAGCAAAGTTTCATTTGAGTTTCTTCATCTACTTAATAAAAAAATTTGATATAACACAAAACAAAACACAAAAAATTGTTTGATAAAATTTATTGATTATTTTATCACTTTATTAAACTTTAAAAGTTACAACTTAAATTCTTACAGTCGTTAACTTAGAAATGCCAATTATTTTTTAATTAGTTATTAAGGAGGCATTTCCTTTACACATTGAATGATAGATTCTGACTAAGTGCGGCCGTAAGACATGTAGCATCAAAATAAGTGAAGCAGAACCAGGGTTTGCTTCTGTTATAAAGAGCAATAAGCAATTAAATTAAATTTACCTAATTCTTAATTCGGCGAGCGAAACTGCAAGTGAAGGCTAGTTACAAAAAAACATTTAAATAAGTATTTTAGGTTAATATGAACAGGAACTCCTTATTTCTCATATTGCCTTATTCTATAGTGGAATTAATGTGACGAAGTTAATGTCACGTCATAAATAATTGATTCGTGTCACTTTAAATGACCATAATGTGTCCAGTTGCCAATTTATTGGTAACATTTTACAAGTGTCCTTTTCCGTTCTTTAAATTGGATTCGTTCTAAATATTTTGCACTTCCTCTGGCTTCTTTGTAGAATGTAGGGTAACAGCTTTCACACTGAGTATGTACTGAGGCAAGAGTTGGCTTATCAGAAACTCTAAGACTGTTACCAGGTTGTAGAATGTTGCAAATTCTCGTCTGGGTTGGTGGTAGCATCTCATTGACATGTTCCTGCCAAGATAATATTAACGTCATTGTCGCTTCCTTATCTGAAAAACTTATGCAAAAACATAAGATCCCAAATTCAGCGTGGTAACGCAATAATAACCCTTTACCTATCATCAAACCATTTACCTATCTCCTGTTTGGTGTAGCGGTTCAGGTGTTGGACTTGACTGCATGAGGTCCCGGGTTCCATTCCCGGGTCGGCCAACAAAAAACAGGTTTGTTTTTTTCCAATATTCTAATTAAAAAAAAAGTTGCTCGGGATTGGATGTATGCCCGGTTGGCGATAGGCTTGCCACCTATTGTGGGACTTAGTGTCTTCGGCTAGTCGTGGGCGCCCTGGTCGTGCCTCTTCTACCCCTTCGGGGATATGGTTTTTTCCTATCATCAAAAAATCCGTCCAAATGTTTGATGATTTACAAAATGTAATTATATTTAATTATCCTCAAATCAATGTAAATTTGCCACCTGACGTAAAAGATTATAGGTTAGATATTAGGTTAGCTGTAAGATATATCTTGTAAGAGATAAGCTCGCCTTTTGTACAATATTTATATTTGTATTTTCTCGCTGTCAATTCTCTATTACGTGTACAATAAAATTACGTGTAAAATAAATAAATTATAAACGTTGTACCGCGCAAATAAATATGGAGTGTAAATGGTATTTCTAAAACAAGAGTTCCCGGAGCTCCCGTGAACACCACAGATATATTGTTAAGCAATCATAAGACGACATCGCCGCGACGGGCAGGTTCAGTGACTCTCCCTTCCTCTCTGACTTGACAGGAAGTTATATTCGCGTTTACAGAACCAGTTTCTCGTCTGCGCACCCCAGTGATAGGTACCCGTGCATTGGCCATTTTCGGCCACACAAACCACTGAGTCCCGTAATGCTAATGTCATTATGACCGCACTTCCAACATCGGCACTTTGTAACATTTCATCGTTAAGATTAAAAATCACTTGCACATTTTCACTGCATTTCAATATGTTTAACCAACCAATTTTGCTGGTTTAAATAGGTACAGGCACGTTGCACTTTCAAGCTAATAAATATAACGTTTAATTGACACTTTGCACATGTTTTTGAAGTATAATTTTTTAAAGTTTAATATTCGTAAATTTTAAGTAAATACATATTAGATGAAGAGTGTCCGAGTCATTGCACTTTAAAATTTTCTTTGCTAATCGAAACTGAAAAATTGTTAAAGTGGACAAGTGGTATAATTGTCCGAACCTCGATAGTCGAGGGGTCAGCATATACGCCAAACTTTATCATCACCCATAAAGCTCGGGTTAAATTCTTATTATGGGCAAGCAATTGGATTTCCAACTCTGGGCTTCTGTTCTGGGATCTTTTCTCCTCCCCCCCCCACTCTCTAAACTAAGACACAACACTGTCTTACACTGACGTTATAATAAGTACAATAAAATATAAAACTAATAAAAAAGTGAGCAACGACAGGAATGCTTAATTACTTTATTGAAGTGTTAATGGGACATTTGATTTTAATAATTCAAAGTTAAAAGACTTGACCATTGAAAAGCCGCAGAATAATAAGCCAATTTAGATGTGAAACGTCCGAACCATAAAGTGATTAGTGTGTTGACCGAACTGTTTGTTATATATGTTTATATATACGAATTAACATGCGTGAAATCGTTAAATTCGGATTTCGCCACGTATGGTAAGACAAAACCGTCGACTATAAATACCGTAGTTGTTATCGGTGCGTCACTATCTTAGTTTCTAGGATTTTAGGACAAGTGACCAAGTCTCATCCCATATTTTAAATTAAGATTGGCAAATACTGGCGCCGTGACTGCGGGTAGAGTTAAGGGGAAGATGCTTAGACGCTCGAACTGCTACACAGTACTCTATCTCCATATTATGACTAACTGTACTGCTGCAATAGTCTCATAACCTAGGAGTACTTGTGATGTACCAACTAGATTCCTTCCAGTGGACGATAGGCTTGTCACATCCCGATGCCGACAAAAGAATTTTATGCAACTGGAAGGCAAACAAGCAGTCGATTTCGTGATCTTAAGACAGTATAACAATAGATAATAAAAGACAGACTAACAGACAAACAATAAACAATAAAAATACACTGACTTGGTATGCGTAGGGCAGTGTAACCTGGCTTTCCAAGAATCCATCCTGTTTATGTTACTATTATTTTTCTAGGACTTCGGCAACAAATAAGTAGACAAATTTTCTGATGGTTAGAAATCGTCTAAAGACGCCAAAATAAATCTGAGTCTGTTAAGCGGCTTGCGCAAGTTAGGATATTATCGTTATCAGTTAGACTGTGGTGTTAAACTAATTTGTTAAAAACTCCTTCATATGTTCACGGTGTTAGTGACAAGAACCAACGACGCTCGCTTGTAACGAGCAGCGTGGTATGAAAACAAATGGCCTATATTTTTATTAAGGATATTTCACTTGTACGATGATATGATGAAATGTACAAAAAGCCTATAACCTATTATTAATTTCGTAAGAGGCTTAATCTTACATCTTAGTCAAGGATTGGTAACGCGATAGTCACAACTTTGGTGTTAATATGACTTGAATTTTTCTAGAAGACTAAGAATTTAGTTTGCGTCCCAAGTTAAGTCAAATAGTCAACTTTTAAAATTTTCTTAAAAAAGTGTGACCGGCGGCCGTGGCCAAGTTCTGTTACTATTACCACCGCGACACTTCCATATTTATAACAATCGTACTCTCCGCAAAATATTTCAGTTCAAAAGGTAGCGTATTCAGCAAACTACTGATTCATGAAAATTCCAGCATCCGGTTGGCAATGCACTATTATCTTCCCATTTTGATAACCACCAGTAGCTTTAATAGTAAATGTTTCCATTTAGGTATGTTTTCAGGGATGTTAAATATTCTGTTTACTAAGTTTTTTTAGTCCATCACCACTTGTAGATGTCATATTTAGATTTAAGAGCTATCTACTTGTGGTAAATTAATTTTCAAATTTAATTATTCATTCTAATAAAATTAGGTTGGCTGGTAGAGAATGCCACGTAGCATCAAGTCCACCTTTGTACACTGTAGTGCATGAATTTTAAATAAATAAATATGATCTCGATGTGAGAATCGGTCATCATCCTGAAATGGTATAGTTATTTATTAGAAAAATGTTAAACGAATATATCGCTAACATACCTATCATAAATGTGATCGCTTATGTGGCCTAGCGGTCCAAGAATTGGACTTGACTTCATGAGGTCCCGGGTTCGAATCCCGGGTTAGGCAACAAAAAGAATATGTGGTATTTTCAATTTTCTAATTAAAAAATGTTGCTCGGGATTCGATATGTGCCCGGTTAGCGATAGGCTTGGCACCTATCACATTGTGGGAGTTAGTGTCTTCGGCTAGTCGTGGGTGCCCTGATTGTGCCTCTGTCTACCTCTTCGGAAATATGGGCTTGAAGATACTTGCTTTCTTTTTTGTATCATAAATGTGAAAGTGAATTTATTCGATTTTGACTACTAAGCCACTGAACATATTTGAATTAATTCTAGAGAAGAAATAGATTGTAGTGCCTTAGAGATGGACATACACTACGAAATTAAAAAATAATGTGCTTGTTACCAATAAGTTGTTCGCCTTCCAATACTATAAAAAATGTATGCAATATTGAGTATTACATAACAATTAGCGAGTGGCTTGGTGGCGGTGCCGAGGAGGCATGCGCGGGGTCATTGGCAACGAGGCCGCGAGCTGCCGCCAGGTTCAAGGGTATCCGGTCGGGCTTACATGTTCGCCACGCAAAAAATGCAAAAATCAGTGAAACCACTGTCTTATATATTCACTGCGACATAATATGTATCAGACAGATGTCTCATATTCACATTGTTGCACATTTTACCCGATTATGCTAACTCTAAGAGGGTTAGTCTTAAAGTGAGATATGAATTTATTTGCCATGTTCCAGATGATATAGGGACGTTTTAAAGGAATATAAATATTATAATGAAATAAGAAAAAAAGATCTAAACAGAAAGTATTTAAAATAGTTTTCACTACTATAGATACCAATTGAGCGGATATCAAATAAAATGGGAGAAAATTCTAATGTAAACATTCAATGGGCTTTTAAATATTATTTAGTGGGTCAGAAAATAAGGTTTACTAGAATTTGACGTTTATGTTTACGTACTTTATATATCTTGTAGTATCTTTCAGTCAGGGATTTTTTTGTTAGAACTTAATCGTAATCGGTTAATAGATTTTTATTATTGTGCTTTTTGTGACTGTTGACACTCGTACTAGTTGTAGTATAGCAATATAAATGTCACATGTTGGTATCTTTGTGTATTAATATCGTTGACTATATCACAGTTATAATTTTGAATAGTTTGAGTAATTTGTTCTAAGATAGTTTAAATTGTAAATGTGAAAATGATGTTTAGTATCATAGTGTAAACTAAGCTTTACATCTGGAAAGGGATTTATAGATTATTAAAAAATGTGATGCATTCATTTTTTTATATTTTTTGAACAAGTTTTTCAGTTCATGGTAATTTGTTGAAAGTAATTTTAAAAAAGCGCCTTTGCTTGTCAAGATTTATGTCAGTAATTTATTTTATAATCACAATTAGGTCATTGGTTCACGTTTTTCATTAGATGGTTAAAGAACTTCCTAATTATTCCTTTAAATGTATGTCTAATTTGCCACTGATAAGGAGGCACCGTGAAAGATTAATGTAGCATTAGATATAACTAATACGGCATTAATTATAGTTTCAAACATACTTTAAAAATAACGTGGATGTTGTTGTGATATATACAAGAATTGCTCATTTAAAGGTATAAGATTATTGGTGTACAATAAAATTTGCGTATCGAATATTTGCCATATTACAAGCGAGAAATCAATAAATTTTCGAATGATTAGTCATCAACGAATACAAATATTTTACACTATAAAAAAATTACATCCGCTAATAGCTCGCTTACCTATCCATCGTTGACGTCAGTGGTTCTCCGAACGGTGATCGAATTTATAGAAAGAGCCTTTACGCATAAAAATATTACAGTCGCATCATGTAAGCCGGACACGGAGTCACAGTTCTTTGTCATTAGCGTGTACTCACGTCTAATGCATTAGGTGTTTATCACCCGGGGTGGTGAATTATACATTTCTTCTAATTTATGTTAATACCGTTTGGATGTTTGATAAGCAAGAAGACATGTTACAATAACGTGTTTACACTATTAAGAAACTGATATTGAAACGGTATCTGAATTAGGCGACATTTATTACGATAAGAATGTTATGAATATGTAAATAAAGGAAATGAAATTTATCTAAAGCTATATATAATAATTTGTTTTATTGAACGGACAGCCGTAGGTATCTGTTAATGAAAACGTGACGTAGAAACTGGATCTGCAAATGTCTTTGTGCCTGCTGGTGTTTAACAAGGATTAACATATTTTTACATTCAAATGGATATTTAAGTTGTACAGTTATAAAAAGCCATAGATATAAATACGAATCCTATATCCTAATGTGACGTGAAATGGTGAAAAATGGTGCAACTGAAAAAAAATTGTATACATATATCGTCTGTATAGTTGCCTCTGTGGTCTAGCGGTTCAGTTGTCGGATTTGACTGCGTGAGGTCCCGGATTCGAATTCCGGGTCCGGCAACATAAAGAAAATTGGGTTTTTCCCATGTTCTAATAAATAAATAAAAAGTTGCTCGGGATTGGACATATGCCCGGTTGGCGATAGGCGTACCACCTATCACATTGTGGGACTAGTGTCTTCGGCTATCCCTGGTTGTGCCTCTGCCAATCTCTTCGGGATATAGGCGTGAAGAGACTTTGTACTTTTTACCTTATAATGTTTAAAGCATTGCATTGTAAATGTTACATGTAGTGAAACCAGTCGTATCTGATACGTGCATTTATAAATACAAATTGAAATTTGCCTGTTTGTTGCCATAAACATAAAATAATATTCACCATAAATTATTATAGGAAAACCATTGAATCAATTGTTTTTATAGAGTTTTTAGTTATTGAAAGGACACAGCGCCTTCAAATTAAGGATATTTTTTTTTAAATCCATCAAATGTAATCGAAAATATTTAATGCTTGCATACGTGCGTATGTATGTGCGTTTATAACAAATAAACAGTACCTAAGCCTAAAAACAAAACAAAAACTACGAAAATAAAAAAACTCTCAATCGTTACTTGAAATATAAACTTTTTTAATTTGTTTCTAGTTTTAGCCAATTACTAACTTATGATTTGTAACTAATATTATAAACTAGAATAATTTTATTTTTCGTAATCGGTCTCTCACTGTTGAGGATCGCAACCACATGTTGTCTGCTTTCAGAAAGTGCTGTCGTTACCTACGTGGACAGTACGCTGCATGTTGCCATCTATTGCTCTCTTCACCACATAGTAGGTGATATTCCTTGATTACGTCTGTCAGTACAATTTATATACTTTTACTACGAGTAAAACTTTTACTTGCACACAATTGCCGATTCCTGATGTTACAAACCACTGGCAGAAATTGAACCTGGGAACCACCAACAACCCGTGTAAAAGTGGTGTACGTTTATGTATCGAAGGGATTCAAAACACTTATCAATTCACACTGCAGTCTGCAGATCCAAATAAACAAATTAATATGATTAGAATAACAACTGTATCTCCTGTGTTCATTAAATGTAATTTTGTATATAATTAAATAATATGCGAAAAACATTTGATTGACATTTAAATTGGGGTCGCGTCTCAAAGAGATTCGGATAAATTACGATAATAATTAGTTATCATTAGTTAGTGTTTTTTGTAGCAACCCTGAGTTTTTATTCTATACCTACCTGTTAGGCCAAGATCCAATAGTTATACTTTGCATATTTTATAAATACAGTATAAACTCACTAAACCGGCACTCCGATAGACCGGCACGTCCAATAATCCGGCACCCTCCGCCCACGCCTCCTTCGCCCCTCTATACCTGATTACGCATGTATATGTTTATTTAATATAGTACATACATATGTTTTCTCTATGAAATGCCACATTTTATTCATTACCTATATTTTTTTTACTATAATCCAATAATCCGTCACCCTCCGGTTTTTAATAGTGCCGGATTAGCGAGATTATACTGTAATACTAACTTAATAAAAAGCTAAATAAGCTATTAAATGATTACGTTGTTGTAGTTGTACAATTTTAAAATGTAATGTGGAAAATAAATTAAGATATATAATGATAATATACAAGCTAAATTTCATAACATCACAATGCACAGTATCCTAGTTTTCTTTAAGATAACAATAGCAGTTCATGCAGTGCTACATAAAAGCTTATTTTTATACGCGTCGATAATTTCGTTGATGTCTGATATCTGCAAAAACTAAGATGAACTTACTTAACAAACAACAAACAAACTAAATACACATTTAGACCCAGGAATACAGACATCGGGGTTTATCACAGAAATGTCTGCCCCCGCCAGGAATCAAACGCTAACGTTATGCGTGTACGGTAGCCCCTCTATGAACGAGGCGTTTACATATCAATACATGTAGTCGTCAAATATCTATAAATACTAGTAATATCCAAGTTAAGTTTCAAAATCATATAACTCAAATAACAAAGTGATCAAGCATTTGTTACAAAAGTAAGGATACTTTTGTAACAAACTAACATACAGACAAGTATTCCAAACAGTAATACCTTTGTCTTGGAAGTACATATTCCAATTATTTTTTTAATCTTCAGTGTGCAGACTCATTACGGTCTTTAAATATAGACAACGTTCTTCCTCATTAGCACAAGAAGTTAAGTGCGAAAACATGTGTACATACTTCTCACGGGCATCCATCACGAGCTCACGTTTTGAAATTCTTTAAGTTTAGCCTATAAATAACTATTACAAGAGCCGACCACGAAAAGCAATCTCACCGGGTGGCAGTTAGAGTCCTCGGTATACTTTATAACGAAGTTCGTTAATGACCGGGGACGCTGGTGCCTGGAAAATGTGTCTAGCTCCTCGCTTCCTAGAGTCCTATACCTGTTGCCTCCACTACATTGTCTTCACAACTTTGTATAATTATTGCTTAATAATATAAAACGCTGTAAAAGGCAGAAAGGTTGGGCTCATTCTCTCATCTATGTTCAACCATTATTACTTCAATATAACAGAGCCATGAAACTATTAAGTTTTTAAACTGTAATTGATTTCAGCAAAATTGATTTGAGTTATTTTAATAGCTTACATCCTTAGCTTCTTATAGGTTTGTTGCTAAGATTTTTGCTAATTACTAGCTTCCGCCCGCGACTCTGTCCGCGCGGATGCCGGTCTTCGCGTGATAAAACTGAAAAATTAAGATTTATTTTTTTCTACGTATTTTTCCAGGATAAAAAGTATCCCATTTTATGCTCAGGATAAAAGGTATAATTATACCAAGTTTCATCGAAATCGAACCGTTAGGTTTCACGTGATGCCTGAACATACAGACAGACAGACAGACAAAACATTTTTTAATCACATATTTGGGTTTGGTGTCGATCCAGTAACACCCCCTGCTATTTATTTTTTCAATGTACAGAATTGACCCTTCTACAGATTTATTATTTATATAGATTGAAAAATCGTGATTCTAAAACTAAACTGCAATAAAACATCTCGTATCGTAGACTAACTATGGTTGGCCGTTAGTTTAGTGATAATGGCAGATACTGGCTACACTGACACAAGCATAAAATATTCCAAATTCAAATCACGATTGGAATACATAATCAAATAATGACATCTTAAATGGCTGACCATTGAAGATATATGGATAAAAATGTTGATATGTAGATACTTAGACGCTAACGAAATTTTATTGTTTTTAACATGACGATTTTTTGGCAATATGTATGTTTGTTTTTACTTTGATGTGAAAATTAGTTGGTTAATTTTAATGTATTCTTCCTTACGTAGGGGTAATGTTTTATTTTATTCATTAAATAGGAAATAACTAATTCCTCACCAGGGGTAAAGGGATACGTTTTTTTTCATATGTTTCCCAAATGTACCAAATCATTTTGTTCAGAAAACACTGTCACCGACAAATAGGTTCCGCAATAAAGTAAAATTGTGAGGTAAAAATGTGTACGGATACGCACAGTAGATAAACGCTATGTGTCAATATGATAGGGGTGAAATTTAGCAAAAATATACAAGCATGTTCATATCTTGTGTCGATTATCTATAAATTCATACGTTGTACCAAAACTTTGGACCTCTTTTTAGAAAAATTGCGTGGACGCAAGAACATAACATTTGGCACACTTCGTGTATATGTGTAGGAGAAGTGCAAATCTCTAATATTTTTCAATAGTAACGCTTATAAAGTACATTAAATCAATAAATAAAACATTACTCACACTGCCATTCATTTGACACATATTTTATGATACAAACAAGTGATGATAACAATAAAAGATCACAGATGGCGCACTAAAAAGTTTGGAAGCAAAGTAGTTCGTCTTGAGAAATGAAAATGGGGTTCTTATCAACAAGATATTAAAATTTATTATAGTCGAATTTCGACCAACGGGCGACCACTTGTAAATATAAATGTGTAGTGTACGGATGCGTGTACACATATACTATTTGTCTGTCTCTGTAAAACAATAATGCCCCTGATAATTCTCATTTGTTAATCTACTTCTACCTCGTCTCCTCTCGCCTCTGTGGTCTATCGGTTTAGGTGTCGGACTTGACTGCATGAGGTCCCGGGTTCGAATTCTGGGTCGGGCAATGTAAAGAAAATTGGGTTTTCTAATTTTCTAATAAAAAAAATGTTGTTCGGGATTTGATATGTGCCCACCTTGCCACCACATTGTGGGACTTAGTGTCTTCAGCTAGTCGTGGATACCCTGGTTGTGCCTCTGCCTATCTCTTCGGGGATATGGGCGTGAAGATACTTTACTTTACTTCTACCTCGCAACTAACACCGTGATACATGTTGTATGAGTGGAGTCGAGTAATGACTACGGCTAACTGACAATAAGCAGACGTTCTCCGTAATTGTGAGGACGCCGTTGATGTCTTATGTAAAGCGTAGTGCGCCTGCGTGTGACCGACGCTCGCCTTCACCAATATTCATATTACGTATTATGTGATGCCACTATATATGTATATTGTAAACGACACATGAATGAAGGTCTTACTACTGAGTTAGGGTAGGCGCACACACACCGTTTCCCGTTTAGGTTTATCAAGGTTAGGATTATTGAAGAAAATAAGTATCTTCAAGCCTATATCACTTAAGAGGTAAGCAGAGGCATGCCACTATATGTATATTGTAAACGACACATGAATGAGGATCTTACTACTGAGTTAGGGTGGGCGCACACACGCGGTTTCCCGTTAAGGTTTATAAGGTTAGGATTATTGAAGAAAATAAGTATCTTCAAGCCTATATCACTGAAGAGGTAAGCAGAGGCATGCACTATATGTATATATTGTAAACGACACATGAATGAAGGTCTTACTACTGAGTTAGGGCGGGCGCACACATACGGTTTCCTGTTTAGGTTTATAACGGTTAGGATTATTGGAGAAAATAAGTATCTTCAAGCCTATATCACTGAAGCGCTAAGCAGAGGCATAACCACGGTAACCACGACAACAACGACAACACGACAACGACAAGACACTAAGTCCTTCAATGTAATAGATGGCAAGTCTATCGCCAACCAGGCACATATCCAAGCCCGAGCAGCGTTCTTTTTTTTAGAAAATTGGAAAAACCCAATTTTCTTTTTGTTGTCCGACCCAGGATTCGAAACCAGCACCTCGGACCTCATGCAGTCAAGTCCAACAACTGAACCGCTAGACCACAGAGGCGACCAAGAAAATAAATAAGAATTTAACTAGGCACAAGTGACATAAAATAAATTACAGATCGGCCACATACATACGGTTTATACGAATGCTTATTCGGAAATCTAAGTGACGTTTTTTCATATGAAATATTTACGGAGTTACACGTTCTTACCTTTTTCGAACCGAAAAATCCTAAACCGTACGTTTGAAATTCCAAATTTGAAATCTGAGGGATGCATCCGCGGCGTACGCGCCTGCAATTACTTATTTATTTACTTTTTAATAAATAAGTTTTTCGTTTTAACAAAAAACTGAGCTCATACTTATTTAAAATGTAATTATTTCTTTCCTCAGAAGGGTCAAAGAACGTTTTGTCTTGTAAAAGTTAACGATTTTCCTATATCCAACCCATCGTGTTTCAGTTTCCCAACTTACCTAAAGAATCTTGTGAACTAGGTACACCTGAAAGTTATTATTCATTATCTGTTCTCAAAGGTCTAGACGTTTTTGATATTTGTGAAGACAATTCGGCATATTTCGGAGCCTCAAGTGCCAGAATCGGTCGGTTCGATCTGTACGGGCCAAACATTTGTGCGAGATATATTTTATATTTATAAGAATTTCTAAGTCTAGGTGTTTATTAAATTTATTCTGATACTTATCTATATATTCCTATTTTGTATTCCTATGTTTTAATATCGGTCACTAACAATTGCATATAATTTGCTTACTTTGGAGTTAGATTCAGTTAGTGTAATTTGTGCAGGGATATTTATATATATCTGTCTGGGCGGACGCCCTCGGTCGCGCCAACAAGACCCTGCTGCGACGTCCGCAGCGGGTCATCGCGACCAGGGCTATACGCGGATACCGGACGGTGTCCTGGACGGCGGCATGCGTCCTCGCGGGAGACCCGCCCTGGGAGCTCGAAGCGCGTGCTCTTGCCGACACATACCTCGCGGTATCTTCGGCGAGAGCGTGCGGGGAGCCCCTGGCGTGGGAGGACGTGAGGCGCATGCAGAGGCAGGCGTGGGAGACCACGTTGGAGCGGTGGAAGGAGGACCTAGCCCCACCTGTCCCTGGGCAGGCGACGGTGGAGGCTATCCGACCGGTCCTCCGAGGGTGGTTGCAGCGGCGGTTCGGGTCGCTGACATTCCGACTTGTGCAGGTGCTTTCCGGGCATGGATGCTTCGGAAAGTATCTGCACAAGATCGCGAGACGGGAGGCGACCCCCGCCTACCACGAGTGCGGGGCGCCAGAAGACACGGCGTCTCATACGCTGGGAGAGTGCGTCGCATTCGAACAACAGCGGCGTACACTCTCAGCGGTCGTAGGAGAGGACCTCTCGCTGCCGAGCGTTGTCAACGCTATGCTCGGTAGTGGCAGGCGGTGGTCTCCTTTTGCGAAGAAGTCATGACGCAAAAGGAGACCGCGGAGCGGGCCCGGGAGGACGATCCCAACTCAGGCCCGCTCCGGCGCAGGCGGACCGGGAGCGCGAGAAGGCGGGTCATCCGCCTTCAAAGTGCTTCCGATGCGGGGCTGCCGGGGGGAGTTGGGGGACTTCATTAGCATTAAAACAGCGGTACCTATTCTATTATCTAGATTTTTTGTTGTTTAAGGCTTCTAATCTGTGAAAAAAATATACTACAGGCAAACATATCCTACAGAGTCACCTGACAGTGAAAATTGTCGTTGTGTCTCATACAGAGACGGCGTTTGGGTATGGCACGGTTGGGCAACCGTCCTGGGCGCCAAGATGTAAAGGGGCGTCAGATCCTGGACGCTATATATTATTTACCTTTTATGGTTTTGAACAGCATGTAGGGGGCGCCGTATAAATTACGCCCAGGGCGCTGCTGTTACTAAAACCGCTACTACTCAAACTCTTAGGGCCACTTGCACATTCTCGGGTTACATTTGACATTGAGTTAAACTGTCAAATATATGGTTATATAACCCTAGTTAGACCCTAACTCAGTGTTAAATACTTAATCCAGGAACGTGCAAGTGGCGCTTACCACCTTATTAATAAACACGGATTTAAGTACTCCAAGTTTCAACCCAGTATTATAGTCTCTACTACGGGTAGAGTTTTGAAAGCAGGTGCTACCTGTTGGTAGCGCTTGCTCTCACCGTACATATGTTTTCGATCATAGTATAGCATAGAGTAAATAAATACAAAGATATTAGTAAGAGATCTCTAAGATGTTAGATGGCACGAGATACGTTAATAGTTAATACGTCACACTACTGTAGAAGCTCAAAATTAAAACACGTTTAAAACTGATATACGTCTTCATTTTTTCTTGTACCCAATTTTTTTACAAATTTCTATCCACGTTTTTCCCACAATTGTTTTTACGTATCGAAATGTTTTTAAATTGAAAATTCACAAATTGTATGTTCTCTTGTCAAATTCAAAATAGATTTTTGATGAAACATATAAAAAACCACCCTTTACACCCATAAAAACAATTAATAGTTAGCGGTATAATCGCGTAACTAAATCAGACACAGTTCGAATTGATAACCTTTTTTCAAATTGGTTAAAACTTTAGATGTAGTTTATAATAAATAAAAATGAACTTTAAATGTTAACATAACCACTTAGGTACTTGGCTTTTAAATGAAAATGTATTCATGTCCATATCCCCGAAAAGGTAGGCAAAGGCACAACCAAGGCATCCACGACTAGCAGAAGATACTAAGTCCCACAATGTGATAGTTGGCAAGCCTATCTCCAACCGGGCACGTATCCGAGCAACATTTTTTTATTAGAAAATTGAAAAAACCCAATTGTCTTTATGTTGCCCGACCCGAGATTCGAACCCGGGACCTCATGCAGTCAAGTCCAACAACTGAACCGCTAGAGCACAGAGGCGATAATGTAAATGTTAAATGAATTGTAAAATAATCACTACTAATAAAAATGTACACATGTATTGGTAATTTCATGGCATCATTTGTTTAAAGTCGTGTCGGTTGAGGCCTTCTCCGTACAAAAACCGCCCAAATGCCTGCCGGATGAGTTAACCCGGTCCGACCTAAAATCACGACTCATTGATTTCTTAATAAAAAGTTTAATCATCGACATAAATTATTATTTTCTGTTATAAAACTAAAATTTAACACATATTTTATTTACATAAACTATCTGATGCCCTCGACTTCGCTTGTGTGTTAAAGTTAAGTACATGGGAGCTACATGTTGGATCAACTTGGTGGCCCTACCACTTCGTTAGTCGAGTGACTAACGTACACGCCTAACTACGCCAACCAAACGCGAGGCTCGGGTTCGATTCCCGACGGGGGCAGGCATTTGTGTGATGAACATTTAGATGTTTGGATTTCCGGGTCTGGGTGCTTATTAAATATATTCTTGTATCTATTTAAGTATTTCTATGTATTAGAATCGTTGACTACACCCATAACACAAGCATATAATTTGCTTATTTTGGGGTTAGTTTTAATTTGTGTAACTTGTCCAGAGATATTTATTTATTATTATTTATTTATCATAAATAATCATAAATAGGTACAAATTGTTTTCGAAATTGGTTCAAAAGTTTCGTAGTTTATTCTGGACACACATTGTGACAAGAGATATATATATATATATATTTTATAAATCTGCGTTGTCATATATTACCTAATTTATCACTATCATATACTTAATGTTGTTCCGCATAAGTATGTGTTAACATCACAATTTTTTTACTAAAGTATGTTTTTGACAAGAGTCTAGTTATGTTATTTTGTAGTAAATTTTATAAATTTTTGAGATGAGGCAAAGCAAATACTTGATACTTTTTAATATTTTATCTATGCTTATTTAAAATAGTGTTTAAGTAAATGTTCCTAGATATATAACACAAATTGAAAAAAAACCTTATATCCCCAAAAAGGTAGGCAGAGGCAAAACCATTCCCTGGTTTTGCTCCCAAGACTAGCCGAAGACACTAAGTCCCACAATGTGATAGGTGGTAAGCCTATCGCCAACCGGGCGCATATCCAATCCCGAACAACATTTTTTTTTATTAGATAATAGGAAAAACCAAATTGTCTTTTAATGAAATTTAACAAATTGAATCTTTCCCTAAACTAGATAGCCCACGCTTGTGTTATGGTTGTTAGATGTAATACTAATAACATTAAACAGTTACATAGATGCCGGAATGCAGATATCTTGATGTTTGCCTGTGTTGCGATCTTATTACAGATCTGGCTAGCTCCTTCCACATTTTTTTTGAAATGTTCTAATGAATGTCATCCTAGGTCTGCTTACTATATCCATCCGTACATACACATCTGTTTTGTTAATCTTTAATCTGCCATTATTTCTACGTGACCAGACCAACGGTTTTTATAAATTATCCTAGTAATACATTGCCCCAAATCTAACTAAAGATAGATTGCAAATATGACCATTGGTATCTTCAAGTATTAGAAAATCATATTAGCAATTTTGTTACATATAGTAATAAACATTTAATTGACGGAAAAAAAAACGTATATGGGTTTTTCATACTAGCATCATGTCAAATGTCTTGTTCAAATTTATTAAAATTACTTAAAAATAAAGAACTTTTACATTTTTCCTTTAAACCTTCACTGGATGTGCTGATTTTAAGATTTTTAAATAATAAGAATATTGAGTATGTTTTTAAATTACTGTTACGATAAGTTTAGGGGTTGCTTATAGAGAAAAAATACTGAACTGGAAATGTTTGGTAATAAACATTTTTACTATCCAAGCATTGATTTGATTTTTCCAAATTTCTTTAATAATTTATTTTTATTTAAAATTGATTTTAACTTTTTCAAATAATGTACGATTTTCTCTTTACTCCTTATTGACATTGCTCAGTATTGATGGTGGTTTCGGGCACCTATGAAAAGTATAAGCAAACTACGCACACACTTGGTAATAGGTGGACGTCGGTAGTTTTTTCACTAACAAAGTTTCACAAACTGGGTAGTAGTTTCTCATGACTCACTCGGATTATTACCACCATGCCATTTCATGCCTTTTCAATCTAGAAATTAAAACTAATTCGCCCTTGCTTGAGGTTTAATCTTAGCGTCAGATTAGCGAATCACCATTACTTATTACCTTTACAGTCTACAGGCGGATGGATATTTTAATCATCATAAAATCTGCTTGCTTGTATCTTTTTCAGTCATTTAAAAATATGTAATTATCTACATTTTTAAAATGAAAATATAACTAACAAATGAAAGTATATACACCGCAAAGCTCAAACTACTGACCGGACCGAGCTCCAATTCGTGATGCAGTTGTAGTTGCAATGACTATCGGATTCTAAGAAATATGTTTTTTTCTTATGACATTGGAAGGCAAACAAGCAGACGGATTTCCTGATGGTAAGAAATTCACGCCGCCTAGAGACACCAAAGGTGGTAATGGTGCGTTGCCAACCTGGGGCCGGGATGTTAGGCCTCGAGCAAAAGTAAGTTTACCGGCTACCTTACCCTCCGAACCGGAACACGTCATGACGCTATGGCGGCAGGAATAGGTAAGGCGGTGGTACCAATCCGGGCGAGTCGCTGCTAAACTCTACCACCTAGTCAGAATTCACGGTGTTAGTGACGGTGAGCCTTTGCTCGCCCTTTACGAGCTGCCTGGTAAGGAAGGCAGATGGTCTATTCTACAAAGAAGCCCGGACCAACACGGGGAAAATTTTAATTGTTTTTAGATTTTGTCATTAAATGACAAAGTTTAAATATAAATTAATAAATTTAAATTTGAGTATAAACTTTATACTCAAATAAAAAAATTGTGATCAAAATTAGTATGAAGATCCATGAATTTCAAAGTTAGATCACAACTAGATATTTTTTTTGTTTTTATATTTCTTATTGTCGGCGCTTGGTGCATTACCATTCTAGACACAATTTATAAATAAAATTTGTGTTTTCCGCAATTTCTTTTATTATTTTTTGTCGAACTGATGATTAAATGGAGCATCAGCAGGGCGATCAGAACTATACTTTACTTCCGGTGGCTGAAAAATCATAAAAATAAATTCGGGAAAATGCAAGTGCTTTTTATAATAATTAATTGTATCATAAAAGGTTACACCTACATTTTGTGCGCCGGTGGTCTACATCCGGTTGAAGAACAGAGGTTCCTTGAGATGCGATGTTTCAATGAGTTGCGACAGAGCTTAAAGAACTTTAATGAGTAGACGAAGCCGCGGGCTATAGCTAGTATATGAATAAAGAAAGCGTGTCTCACTGTTGCAGTACCACATTCCTCAGCTATTTGATTTTGCTGTAATTGTATTAGACTTGATAAAAAATGTACGCGCCGCTAATAATACTTATTATTGCAGACAATGAGGAAGACACAAAAACTTTGGTAATTTACGTTTTCATTGAGCTGGTCGGTGATGTTACGAGAGGCGTCATGATGTTGACATCATCATCAGCTACACATCCGGTTACTGATCCCGCCGGGTCTTTGATTGCTAATGATGTTCACTTGTTTCTAAATGTTAGCATACGCTACAATAATTTTATATAGGAAACAAACAAACAAACGAAGAAACTTAAATTGGAATTATAATCTGTCTACTTGTTTCCTGGTCGTATTTAATAAGTCGCGTACAGACGTCGACGGTGAAATGTTGCGTTGCCTGACTAATTCCGAGTGTTTTGCCTTTTGGGTGAATAAGTTGAGCGAATACTTTCCTTCGCCTTCAAAGCGCCTCCGATGCGGGGCTGCCGAAGGGATTCGGGGGCTTTTCTCGGACAGCACGGCCTCGCACGCCTGGGGGGCGACTCCAGTAGCCGGAGTCGCTCCTCTCTGTCGCGTCTGCGGCTTCCTTACCGGGCC
>NJDD01002857.1:253392-301805 GCA_002245505.1 Calephelis nemesis
TGTTATTAAAGAGTTGGAGAGAGACGCAAGGCATTCGCCGCTCCAGCGGGCCTCTCTCCCGTTCGGTGACTCATCGTAGCGTTACCGGGCGTTACACTTTTTCATGAGTGACTCCGAGCCGCAACCTAATTTAAGACGTTGTCACGTCAAAACAATTTACAATTTTTATCCTACGTAAAATACAAGATGCGTGGTTATAATGATAACAAAGCAGAAAACTGGGTCCCACCGAACTCAGTCGCATTCGCGTGCTGGAGACGTCATGACTCGTAAGTCGTACTAGGTACGACATAGCGTGACAACAAGTGAAGCATTTTTTCGGACTGTTTTAAATTAATATTTATAACAGTAAATATTACAATTTAGCAATTATATTTAAAATGAATTATTATTTAAGCCTTTGCTATTTACCATTTAAGCCCTAATATTAAGATTTAACCGGTCCTTTCAGTTACCCTGTATATAGATTTACACATGTTTAATTAAAACGATTGGATGCTACATCTACTTACGGTACATGTTTGTGTTAGTTATAGTCAGGAGAAGGTTTCGAAAGAAACGGGAAAATAGGAGGGAAATGGGATAAAATGCTTGAATCCATATACAAGCTGTTAGCTGTTAATGTCAAGCGGAGCGAAGTTCGACGGGTCGGCTACTTTTAAATAAAAATATCGATGCCTGCTAATTATAAATATCGAAATAAGCAAAGAATTTTTGTTGATGTTTTGTTGCTACTATAGCAAGAGTGATGTCATATATTATGTTGTATGGTAGTTTTTTGTATTATACATTGCTTTGCTTTTCAAAGTATATACCCTCAATATTTTAACATTTTTCCATTCGTTGTGTGAAGTAGTCGGTCCAGTCTTCTATAGGGACCTCCTCAATGGCTTCTTGAAATGCATTCACGGGCGCTTCTGCTTGAGAATCGTAAAACTCAAAGTTTATCTTTTATTATTGGAAATAAAAAGAAGTCGCAAAGTGTGAGGTCCAAACTGTACGGCGGATGCGTCATCAGTTCCACATTTGAACACTTCGAATAGGCATTCGTTCTCTTAGCGGAACGTGCGGACGCGTTGTCGTGGTTACCAATGATATGACTGCGAAGACGCTTTTTTCTAAGACACTGGGTAAGCAATGGTTTACATAGCATCTGCAGTGACTCTGATTTTTATGCTGCATTTCTACAATTTTTGTCACTACTATACACGCAGTCGAATTTGGTCTTCCGTTAAATAATGTTTTTTACGGATTTCCTGATGGTAAGAAATTCCGCCTTGAAATACCAAAGGTGGTACTGGTGCGTTGCCAACCTGAAGCCGGGATGTAAGAGCTCGAGCAAAAGTAAGTTTACTGGCTACCTTATCCTCTGAACCAGTATACGCCAAAGGCAAGCACTGACGTTATGGTGGCAGGAATAGGTAAGGCGGTTGTACCAATCCGGGCGAGTCGTTGCGAAACTCTACCACCTAGTGAGACGTAACGATTTTAGTGACGTTAAGTCTATGCTCGCCTTTTACGAGCTGCCTGGCAGGAAGGCAGATGGTCTATTCTAATCCGTCTACTTACTTGCCTTAAAATATCATTAAAAAATGAGTTACACAAATTGAATCTTAACCCAAAGAATGCAATTAATATGATTGTCACAAGCTCAGGTTGCGTTATGGTCATTAGTCAACGATTCTAATACCGAGCCTCACGGTTAATCGGTGGAGTTAAGCATATACGCCAAGGTACGCTAGTCCCTAGACCAACATAGTTCTTGAACATGTTTTCAAATATATCAGGATATATCGTCCCTCTAGTAATTTGAAGAATATACGAGGTAAGGGCAAAAACTAACTTAGTACGCAGCAGTATCACTACCAATGATTATGCAGTAATTACTGCGGACACTGCACTTGGCCTTCAGACCAGAACAAAACTCGCCAAGTCGCTGCGCCCGATGCGAATATACATAACAAATTATTTACTATGTAAACTTTGCAATTTTAACTATTCCTGCCACCACAATGACAATGCTAATAAATAATGCTAGTCTCCAGGAATACTATAGTATCCGTGATCTGAAGTGGGGCCTGGTGATCTGCTCGCACAGGGTATCCTACTTGCAGACACCAGTCTCTTACTATGTTGTTTGGTTTTGAATATATGTTCTGTTAAACTGTTTGTAAGAGAAATAAATTATTTTTGATTTTGAAAAAAAAATGCTCGCTACTGTTGTGTTCTGATCCTGATAGATGGTAGGATACCTAAACTTACTCATGTAAGAGGCTCAACATTCCTCTCTGAAAGTTCGCGTTTCCTGTGTACAATATCAGTTTCTCTGCCTGGTAGCACGTAGGAGGCAATCATATGTTAAATAATAATTGGTCGAGTGGCTAGCATATACGCCTAACTACATGACTTATAGCGAGGCTCGGGTTTGATTCCCGACGTGGGCAGAAATTTGTGTAATGAACATTTAGATGTCTGCATTTCCGGGTCTGGGTGTTTAATAAATTTATTCTGGTATACATTTAAGTATTTTTTTGTATTAGTATCGTTGACCCATATCGTATATCCTTAACACCCATAACACAAGCATATAATTTGCTTACTTTGGAGTTAGATTTAATTTGTGTGAGTTGTCCAGGGATATTTTTTATTTATTTATGGTAATAATATTTTTTTTTATTAATTTATGATAATAATATCACTACCAATAAAATAACTGGTGGTAAAACATTGAGCAGCAACTTTTCCAGCCAGGAATCCAATGCCCTACATACATCTGCGGCCGTTATGACAATATTTGTCACTTATGTTCCGATCTGAGGGCTGATTATGTATCTCAGTGACCAACTTAAAATTGTAAAGTGTACATCAAACAGCTGTCAAATGACGTGTTTTATATATTTGCTATCTCCAGTGACCAACAGAAATACAATAGAGATAGCAAACACAAATGACGTCACTTGACAGCTATTTGATGTACACTTTTCCATTTTGAGTTGGCAACTGAGATACATAATCAGCACCTTGGAGTGTAGGACAGCCGGTGGATTTGCAGATACTTGTTCGCTGTCTCGTCACAAACACAAAATACCACCCAGCTGCAGGACAACGATACGTCTATAGCATCTATACATATATAAGCCAAGTTGTGTGTTAGTATTAGAAGAACCTTTCTTTGTCCCTAGTCCCAGTTTGTGGATGCATGTAAATGGGTGTAAAGGTGGGACTGGCCCCACCTTTTTTTACATCCAAACAAAGTGACTATGTATGATCACTCAAAATGTTTTTCTATTTTAGTTGAATGTCTCATGCTGTAGAGATTTATTTAGTACCACCCAGTTTCATACATTTTTCTTGAATCGTCACATGAATCCACCTATACGCGGCCATTAAAAAACCTTGTGATGCAGGAACCGTCACATACCTCAAAAGTTCTATTTCATTTGGCAAAGGAACTCTAAAATTGAGCATATCACAACGACCTACCGGAACACGGATAGTCCTTGAACTACCTTGAACTCTATGTAATTCATTATTTAGTTGTAGAATTTAATTATTTTTCTCATTAAAATCCCCAAACGTGTCCAGGCGATCAATTAATGTTTCCGCTCTATAAAATCATCCAGATCATTTAAAGTATTCCGACAATTAATGTAATTATTAAAATCTTACAAAAAAAATAAAAGTTCAGAGAATCAGTACCCACGAGCTCTAATTGCGGGCAAATACCTACCTTTAGACGAACGAGTGATTTTATGTCAATATAAAAGCTCAAATCCCTCACCTGAAAAAACTTGTTAATGGCTAGCTTCTGCCAGTAGGTAACATCGTTCGTTTGGAATCTAATTATATCACAAAAAATGTTAATGGTTATCACAAATGGTTTGACACAAGATATAAAGTTGATAGTTTGTGGACAAAATGGACTGTCTTTCAATAACTTTACCATTTTGTCAGTCTTTAGAGGAGGGGTGGCGAGGGATACATGAAGGTAGAAGAATAATTACGGTCGAAACGAGAGCGCTGCGAAAAGTGTTTATGTAAACATGAGAATGGTCATGTTTCGTTGGTTATGTCTTTCGGAAAGAATGACAGATGTAATCTTGATGAAACATATACACAACGCCAGCATGGATGAAAGTAGGTACCCGTCAGCGGGTCTCCCGACCTAGACATTTCGGATCAATCGCTCGGATTATATTAGAAGGTGGTGTCAAGAGTCCCCTAGAGGGCTTGTTTGTGTGAAAAGAGTTGTGAATTCGGAAGAAGCTAGGCAGATCTGCAAGGCTCGTGATATTGATCGTGATGATATAGATCGCACTCAATACTCACTACCTACCCCGTAAGGAACTTGCCTCGATATGTGTATGTGTGTAGGTATAGTACTTTAAATTATGTACGGACAATTCTGAAACAAAAAAACAGCGTGCTTATTCCTTAAAGGTCGGCAACGCATCTGCGATGCTCCTGGTGTTGCGGATGTCCGTGGGCGGAGGTGATCACTTTCCATCAGGTGACCCAATTGCTCGTTTGCCTCTTCTTGTATAAAAAAAAACAATGTGATTAAACAAGTGAGCCATGAGCTTTTTCGTAGTCTTAACATATAAAAATTTAAGTAAACATATAATACCGATTTTGTGTACCAACCACCAAAGTAGTTAAGAAGAAGTAATCAAATTTTCAAGTTCTTGTTACCGGCACTGCGTGAAGTCCGTAAATGTCCCAATTTTTAAGGCTGTATCACATTTTTTTACAAGAGATCTTCCAAATAAGCTTTTTTGGATGTTCTGAAATCTATTCTCGGTTGTGAGTCTAGTAACACAGATTGAGAGAAAGAAACAAACACAAGGCAGTGTCTGAAATAAAACTTTTCAAGTTATCGTTCGGGTTATCTACCTGATGCCGCGCGTCGTTAGGTAAAACGTAAGTCTCACTTATTTATTTATTTTTTGACATTTTATAACAAAATTTATTGATACTGGTTATACTTGCGAGTGTTACCTATATCCAAACCAGGTTTTGTAAATTGAAGTAGAAGTTCAGAGCTTACCAATACATGAACAAAAACTTTTCGACTAGCACTATTGGAACACAAAACAGTTTGTGGTAGTTATTACTGAAAATTCGTTTCTGTCTAAAAAAAGTACGTAGGCAGATTTTATTTTAGTAAATAATAAATAAAAAGCTATGTTACTAGTCACCTAAACAATGTTCACTTAACAAGTATTGGGCTCACTACAGCAGAGTTTCTCTATTATGTACAAAATTTAATTCCTCATAACAGAAATTCTGCTGTGTTTGAAATAACAAAACCAGTTTGGTTAAACATTTTTTCAGTGTTCTCGACTAACCTTCATACTGGTAAAAGGCGGATTTATGGTATGAATCAGGACTAGGCGGAGTCAGTAGCAAGCAAACGAGCTTTTTCAAGGGAGCCTGGGATTAGCCAGGGGAGATTCATACTGCGGTATAGTATCTATGAGCAAAGCACGTTATACTTAATACTGTGTGTATCAGAGCGTCTTACCGTGCACGCTGACGGTAAATCTAGGTCAGAAATTTACAGTCCCACAGTGAGCTTTGGGACGGGCTATACTCAGCGTTTCTATCAAGGAATCAAAATGTGAAGGAAAGTTTCTCGTATTAGAAATGAGTTGATCCGACAGAGAACCAGAGTTGTCGACATCCCCGAATGTTTTAGTAAGCTGTTCACATTTGTCGCAGATTCGACAATCGCTGGAGTAAACGACTTCTAGACCGGCGACAGCGCCTAGGAAAACGTAAATGATCTGATCACTGTAAGATTGCTAGCAGTAGTTGGAAAAGGGGTGACGCGGATCGAGTGTCTTGGCGTGCCATGGAAGAGCCCTATGTTCAACAGTGGACGAATATCGCTGATGATGATGATTATAGTATAACAAATATTAATAAAACTATATTGTTATTATTGCGGAAACCAACCAGAATTACAAGTATAATAGTAATAAAAATTGTTTACAATACGCATTCTTAAACTGGTCTAATTTTCACATGACAAATGATTCATGATAAAAACGTCTTAATACCTAGAGTAATGAATACTAATGTATATTAATTAGAAACTTAGGTGTTCGCTGTACTGGTGGATAATAGTGATGCGCATTGGCATGTTGTTACAATGCTGGGTACAGACCAATCTGGCGACAGCTAACAAGTGAGTTCTAGCAAACGCCGAGCGAACAGATTGGACTTGTGTCGTAAGGCACTTGGTAAATAAGACTTGGTCAAAACTTTTATGCAGCAATGTATGTACCCGGAATTATGTCTTAAGTACAGACTAAAAATATTAAAAAAAAATCTTTCATGCACTTGTGGCCCACGTTGGTTTTGTATATTTTATCTAATATACATATTAAACGTGCCACTTTGTTTTTCTTTTTTAGAATTAATCTGAAAACTGCTGTCTACGGAATCGATTTGGATCATATTTTGAGAATATCTGTAATTTTAACCAAATTAAAACACAGGATAGATTTACATCGACTATCTACGTAATTTTTCATTTTCATTCCCTTATATCATTAAATGGCCATAAGCATACGTAGAGACAGACAGCGGATAGCGACAGTGTTCAATACTATGTAATATCAAATTAATGTAATCAATTTTCATGTACCTCAACGGCGACAAAATAGTGACTACCCCCTCAAAAAGATACATCAAAATCTCATCGTTACTGACCGAGTAATCGTCTAACAAACAAACAAAAAAAACAAAACACAATATAATCGAATTGATAACGTCCTTCTTTTTGAAGTCAGTAAAAAATTCCACAAACTCTCAAACTCTTGTTATTTTTTTATAGCAAAAGCTACCCTAAAACTTCTTATTGCCAATCGTGTGTTCGGTCTGTAGCTAGCAGAAAGCACGATTCACGGACGTTATCATTATTCAATCAGGCTGTGTGCGGAAACAACTTGACACTTAAACTGAACAGTCTTCTAGAGAAGCTAAGTTACCACGTATTATCAATGTCTGAACAATGCGAATAAAAAACATTTGCAGACATTTCTTTATTACTTATACCTGAAGTGGAAAAACCAGTTTGTTGGGTGATAATATTATGCAATCTTTGTACATTGAATGGTGCAGTAAGGCAGACTATTACGTAGACGAGAGAAAATTGTGTAACGTTTATAAATATGATTAAAAATTATTCAGATATCTTAATTAACAATCAATATGACCGCCTCGTTGGTCAAGTGGCTAGCGTACGCCTAACTACACCGACTAACAGCGAGGCTCGGGTTCGATTCCCGACGGGGGCAGGCATTTGTGTGATGAACATTTAGACGTCTGCATTTCCGGGTCTGGGTATTTATAACATTTATTCTAGTATCTATTTAAGTATTTCTACGTATTGGTATCGTTGACTAACTCCCATGACACAAACATATAATTTGCTTACTTTGCGATTAGATTGAATTTGTGTAACTTGTCCAGAGATATTTAATATTTATTATTATAATTGCTTAAGAATGGCGCATGAAGACGGTTTGACAGCTTGTAGCTTTCAGTGTTTTGTCAGTGTTACTCGTACTGTCAGGTTATTTAGTCAAGTTTAGTTAAATGTCTACTATCAATAAGGAGCTGGATGTATGGTTGTGATGATCATTACGTCAGATAGTGGTATAAACTAGAACACTGGATTATCAAACTAGGAAAGTGAAGGAAAAATTGAGACACAATAAGATTAGTGTGCTTAATAAGACGAGTATTTCGGTCCGTCCCACAACCTACAAGTCTATAACACGCATGGATGGCTTCACACATAGTAACTACTGTTGTCTGCTCTGGGCTAGAGTTCGCCAATGTCATCATCATCATCATCATTTCAGCCATAGGACGTCCACTGCTGAACATAGGCCTCCAATTTATTCGCCAATATAAGCGTTCTGTATTTGATAGTATTCAAATGAAGTTATTGGGAACCATAATGCTTCCTATTATCTTGATTCTGTTGCGTTTCTTGAAGACGTATATTGCTTCAGTGATTTCTAACGTGATTATCACGAGGAATGCGGGAATATTTACCTAGTGCTGTGAAGTCCATGGATATAATTGCGCCTAGTACCCCGTACATCCCGTAGATATACTTTGCCTATGTGGAACCAAGGTGCTCAACGGTGCGGTTCACAAACAATACAACTTAAATGCCCTCAACAAAAGAGATCAATCACTCATTCCTAAAAGCCGTCAAAGCAACTTTTTTTTACGATATTGGAAGGCAAACAAGCAGACGGATTTCCTGATGATAAGAAATTCACGCCGCCTTAAGACACCAAAGGTGGTAATGGTGCGTTGCCAACCTGAGGCCGGGATGTTAGGCCTCAAGCAAAAGTAGGTTTGCCGGCTACCTTACCCTTCAAATCGGAACACGTCATGACGTTATGGCGGTAGGAATAGGTAAAATCGCTTGCAAAACTCTACCACCTAGTCCGATGGTGAACACCATGATGGTGTTAGTGACGGTAAGCCTATGCTCGCCTTTTACGAGCTGCCTGGCAGGAAGGCAGGTGGTCTATTCTGCAAAGGAGTCCGGACCGACACGGGGTAAACTATGGTTGCCTCTGGTGTTGCTAATGCTTGTAAGCAGCTATCATAACTTACCACTAGGCAAACTGAGTGCTTTTTTGCCTCCTTATTCATAAAAAATAAAATCGAACTTTTGTTGTTAGTATAATACTCATTAATTATTGTCAAATAACCTCTCGGCGGTAAAACAGCGATGGAACGGTACCATCGATTAGCAAAGTAACTTTATGAATTTTCCCCGTTTTGATCCGAGCTTGCTGGGTAAAATAAACCATCTGCCTTCTCTGCCACGCAATTATGGCAGAGGAGGCAGATGGTATATATATATAGGGATAAGGGATAAGTTACACAGTTACATTATCAACAGATGGTTGTGCAGCAATTTGTCTAGGTAAGTATCTACAATACAATACAAATATTCTTTATTGTAGACCATCAACAAGAAATATACATCAGATCTTAAAATTAAAGCTAGAGTACAACAGGCAGTCTTATCACACAAATGCGATTTCTTACAAACAACCAACAATATGTATGCGCTAAGTAGTTAATATTTTGCTGTGGTGTAGTTATTAATATGCAAGATGAACAGCAGTTCGTATAAAATAAGTTTAGAATTTACATGGACTCTGCAAGATTTCACTCTTTTAATTTATTTTTAAACTACTGCCTTACTAATTCCTGCCGCCAGAACGACTGTCGTGTTACGACCCGAAAGGATAACTTTGTAAACTTGCACATATAGGCCTATGCCTAAAACCCTGGCCACAAGGCAGCGACGCATCTATAATATCTGTGGTGTCCATTCGCCAAGGTTGTGTTCTAAGTCTTTCCTATCACATAAGAAAATTTTATATCGAATAACATGTTACATCATTCTTCACAGATCGTCTCCATATTGATGCGTTTATACTTAACGGGATGTCACAAATCTCTTTCAAGTTTCTGTTAGACATATTAGTCAGTCAAAACTCATAGGATACATTGCTTGTTGAATATGGACGAAATAACGGGCGCTATCTGGAAGGATCTTTGGCTCATAGAATCTTATTCATACGCAGGGCTACTACCTGGAAATTTAAACCACAGACGATTATTTTCCATATTAAAATAAGAGAAATAATCAGATAAATGAATCATTGACGTGTGAACGGGACTTCCATATTTCAATACAAATATGTATATGTGAACCCCAATTTCCTCGTCACTGTTTAGCCTTTGGTTTAATACCAGATTTACAGATAAAATATTTATGAATTTATAAATGACTCAGTTATTATGAAAGTTCTTCAAGACCCCAAATATTTGAAGTAAGCTATATTTAGTTACGAAAGTATCATTTTCGTGATATTAATTTCAACAATTTTCAAATAAGTTGGTACAAAAATTTCTGACCTCAGATACCTACCGAATATTCAGCCACAGAATCTGTCTGCCAACCTCTGTCAATGCTTTCCAGTTGAGCAATTGAAGAATTGTCCATACGTCGGAGTTTTTATTTTCTTTTCAATTACCTACTACAATAGTTACTTCTCACGGCTACACAATACTACTTCCTATCACATACTGAATTAAGTCATTTTCTTTCTAAAACTGATGTAAAAATAATAATTATCGCCTTTATGGTTTAGCGGTTCACTTGTTGGACTTGACTGCATGAGGTTAAGGGTTCGAATCCCGGGTCGGCCAAAAAAAACAAAATTGGATTTTTCCAATTTTCTAATTCAAAAAAAATGTTGCTCGCGATTGGAAATGTCGGGCACATTTTGCCCGGTTGGCGATAGGCTTGCCGCCTATCACATTGTGGGACTTAGTGTCTTCGGTTAATCGTTGGTGCCCTTGTTGTGCCTCTGCCTACCACTTCGAGGATATGGGCGTGAAGATATTTTACTTTACTTTTTATCTAGCAGGAAAAAGCAAAAATTAAAATGAGTAGGTTTTTAGGGATGAATCAAAGAGTGAATTTCATCTGCAACGATTAATCGTAATAGCGCAGTAATGAGATGTAGGTGGATAAGGAAAATTTCGAAGTAGGCATGGATTAAATCTGCAGAAAGAGTTTCTGTTAGTAAAAGATGAGGTTAAGCCTTTGTCATATAATTTACTTTTTTAAACATTTATGGTTTTTATTTTTATAATTATACCAGCTGTACCCGCGATTTCACTTGTATTGATCTGAGGAATAAAGGAATGAATGGAAATTAAAGAATGGGAGATGGCAAAAGTGCATCAACGTGACGGTCATTGTGTAACTGATTTAGTACGTGTTTATTTTCTTAGTCAGGCTGACTACTTTTCAATCCACCTTCGTATCTTCACGCCTTGTCCCTTGCATGATAGACAGAGAGCGCCGAGTGCTACGTGTCACGATCTTTGCAGACCAGTCCAGCTTCCTTCACACACTTTTCATACAAATGCGTCGTTTCCCAAGACTCTTGGAGATTTTAAATGGTAACACACTATTTCTCTTTTCACAAAAATCTTTTCCTGACACTAACTAATAAAACAAAAAAATAAATAGCAACATTGGTCCATCCGTTCAAGTGTTATGCAATAACCACGCGAAATGGAGATTCGTATTTATAAATATAATATGTTATATTTTTAGCAAAGTATTTATGTATATGTATATAATATTTATAAATATCACATAAATATGGAAGTAGAAAATCAAACAACCTAACTGATTTCCGTAGATACCATAAATAGTTCTCTGCCATCTCGATGCTGGGGCACCAACTCTTCTGCGAAAGTTAGTTTAGTTCCTGCCGCCATAACGTCATGACGTGTTCCGGCTCGGAGAGAAAGGTAGCCGCTAAACTTACTTTTGCTCGAGGCTTAACATCCCGGCCTCAGGTTGGCAACGCACCATTACCATCTTTGGTGTCTTTAGGCGACTTGAATTTCTTACCACCAGGAAATCCGTCTGATTGTTTGCCTTCCTATATCGTAAAAAAAGTTTACCGACCGAGCAGCGAGTAGTAGCTAACACTGGTCTTAGGTGAGTTGGAATATTAAGGCGGTGATACCACCCCGTGGGGGCGACACTGCAGAACTCTTCCACCTGGTCTGACTGCACTACTGATCCAGTAATCTAATTTACCAGTTCATTTAAAAGCCACTAAAACCTATTTCAAATTTTAATTACCCTAATCATATTTTATGAATTATGTAGAAAAAATGAGGTTTTGGCGCCATCATAAATGAAGATGGTCGTATTTTTTCATAATTATTGATTTTCGTGTTTATGTTGAGTGAAATTGGTTAATTTAGGTGGGAATTAGTTTAATTTTGTTCAGTGAACGTGCACAAATGAAGTAATCATGAAGAAATTAGTGTATCGTGTATTTCCTCGCTGCCGGCAAATCTCAATAGACGAGCTTGTGCAAAGTGACCACCGCTTTACTCAAGACCATGACGTGACTTTGTAAATAGTGACTAATGACTAAAATAAAGATTTATTAATACCGAAGATAAGGCAGATTGGCCTAAAAGTCGCCGTAGCCGGTCCCAGAAAGGGGCAAATTAACTTAAAAAAAACTACTAACTAGCTAGATAAAATGAGATTATTTTTTGACAACGATAATTAAAGTTTTAATATAAAAACTATATATGAAGAATTTTTATTCGGTCACGGAAGCAATTTGCCATAAAAACATGCAACATTTTGACCTTATAAAATTGGGCAAAAAGTGTAGATGTTTATTATGATGTTATCCTGATCTCAGTAAACATTTTGAGTGTTAATGTTATAGAAATCGGGTGAGAATGTTATTAATAAATAAACTTTAACTCGCCTATCGCCTCTGTGGTTTGGCGGTTCAGTTGTTGGACTTGACTGCATGAGGTCCCGGGTCCGATTCCCGGGTCGAGCAACAAAAAGAATTTGGGTTTTTCCAATTTTCTAATAAAAAAATGTTGCTCGGGATTAGATATGTGCCTAGTTGTTCAATAAAGATACTCCTGGTCTTGCGGATGTCCGTGGGCGGAGGTGATCACTTTCCATCAGGTGACCCACTTGCTCGTTTGCATCCTCTTCGATAAAAAAATTGGCAATAGGCTTGCCACCTATCACATTGTGGGATTTAGTGTCTTCGGCTAGCCGTGGGGGCCGTAGTTGTGCCTCTGCCTACCTCTTCGGGGATATGGGTATGAAGATGCTTAAACTTTAACTAATATTATTATTTTTAAGAAGTTTTGTAAAGCCACCTCACAATGTGTGTTCACAATCATGGAAAGTGATGTAGGTATTTAAAGATTTTTTTATGACAGTTTAGTTGTAGTATTTTTTTTTATGTTATAGGAAGGCAAACAAGCAGGCGGATTTCCTGATGGTAAGAAATTCACGCCGCCTAAAGACACCAAAGATGTAAATGATGCGTTGCCAACCTGAGGTAGTATGTAGTTTTTACGATATTGGAAGGCAAACAAGCAGACGGATTTCCTGATGGTAAGAAAGGTAGTATTGGTGCGTTGCCAACCTGAGATCGGGATGTTAGGCCCCAAGCAAAAGTAAGTTTACCGGCTACCTCACCCTCCGAACCGGAACACGTCGTGACGTTGTGGCGACAGGAATAGGTAAGGCGGTGGTACCAATCCGAGTGAGTCAAAAGTAAGAATGTGAGTGAGGTGATATGATGAAGCTATTTTTAGCAAAAACTAGCCTCATTCTTATTTTGAAAACGCCCAAATTGTAACTCGCCAAAATTTCTGCTTTACCAATCCTTTGCAGTTCGAAAACGAAATGGGTGAATTTTGGATCTGATGCGTGAAATATCGACCAAGTACGGATGATACGTACGGATAGTAGGCCTTGTATTGACTGTACCTCTGTTCGAGGTTACGGCGGGGAAAACACTTATTTTTTACTAAATACTTTCCCTGCGTTGAATCGAGTCCATGTGTAGCATAGACTATGTGCCTCCCTCTCTGGCGACTCTTCATACGCGATAGTAGTTCGGATAGGTTATCGGTTAGAATGCTATGCAGTAACTTTACCGGGTGTGTAGAATGCCATTTTCCGGTTCTGAGTGTAGGGTAGCCGGTAGACTTGAGTATTAGGTCCCGTCCACAGGACAGCGACGCATCTATATCATATTATATAGATGGTAGCTAGATGGTAGCTTATGGTAGTTACATAGGGTTAAACCTAATTATATTTTAAAAAAAATTTCAAATATTTAAAACATAATATGTTACAAATCTTAATAATAAATTAGTATAATTTTAAAGATATTTGCACACGATAATGTGGTAGAACATATATGTAGAATGTATTAACAAATATCTTTTATTTTAACTTTTAACACACATTTTCGGCAAATAAATAAATTTCATTTTTGAAGTAATTAAACTAGTTATAAGTATAAATAATTGGCTTTAGTTAAAGTGTATGTAATTGAATAATATTTTTTATCAATATTATAATATTTTCACTCCAAAATGTGGTTGACTATGTTGATATACTTATGATAATGATATTTTTGTAACATCTAATTTACACACATATTCCGCAATTAAATAATTTTCTTTCTTTCTTTCTTTCTTTCTATGGCTTCTGCAGGTCACGGTTATCTCTTACCATCAGTAGGTACAATTGTCTGTCCTATCACATAAGAAATCTTTGTTGGTAGGCCGGTAAAGTCTGCTTTAATAGCTTACGGGATCAACTTATCAAAGCCCGAAACATTATTTTAGTTTAGTTTAGTTTTAGTTTCAGTAGTAGATTTTAGTTTCGGTGTTTGACCCAAAAGCTAGCTAATTTTAAGCTCGGCTAATAATACTTTAGTTAAAAACCAAAAGTGGAATTCACCCGAGGTTTCCCGAAAGGCCTTGACCAAACATAGACAACATCAATGAACTCGTGAAAAGTTTGACAATACTCATAACATCGATACCAAACTCCATGTCATACTAAATGCGAAAGTGTGTATCTTGTTCTGTGATGTTGGAACTTAGCGAAGTTTGGGTATAATTTATGTACTTGGAGACCAGTGGAGACAATTGTAAGGCTGGATCGTGTCACAGTTTTAAAATAATATATTAGTGGGTTCCCACGGAAGGGTTAATCCGTACTAAATGCGAAAACCTGTCTGTCTGCCTGTTACACGCTGTCACAGCTAAACCGCTCAAACGATATTGATGACATTTGGGATGCATATAGTTAAAAACCTGAGATTAAACATAAGCTACTTTGTTTTTAAAGTCTACCCCCAAAAGACTGTAATATGTCATGAAAATCGTAACTATTCTACGCTATCCAGGCCAAGATTAGACTGCTAGTTAACTGCAGTAGGACGGCGTAGCTACAGGCAACATGTTAGTTGTTACTAAAATCATCTAAACTGTTTGAGTATCTTCATATCCCCGAAGGAGTGGGCAAAGGCACAACCAGGAAACCCACGACTAGCCGAAGATACTAAGTCCCACAGTGTGATAGGTGGCAAGTCTATCACCAACCGGGCACATATCCAATAAAAAATTAAAAATATATATTTTCTAGTTCTTTATTTGCCCGACCCGGGCATCAGACCCGGGACCTCAAGAAGTCAAGTCCGACGACAGACTGTTAGATCACAGAGGCGACTGTTAGCAAACTATTTGAAAGGAGTATTTAGCACGTTATGCTACACATTTAGTTAAAGCTTTATTATAATATCGTCTATAGCGGCTTCCAATTAAGCAAAAGGATCTCTTTTCGACTCTATGTTTCATGTGTGTTTAAGGTGGTAAAGTTCCGTACAGTAAGTAGCTGTCTCTGATTCTATCGCCACACTTCTTCCTGCTGCCACTACCTTATAGCCTATTCCGGTCATAATAGAGCGACGGAGTAGTAACATATGTGATGTTTGTCTTTTACAATTACGTGAGCTGTCCTCTCATCCATTATATTATAACAAAAAAATCCAGCAAAGCCACCGAGCCAACAAGACAAACAAACCGACACTTACCTTTTACGAGCTGTCTGGAAATAGTAGTTCTCTACAATTCAAAGGGGCCAGCAAGCTACTATTTATATTATTAATGTTTTGCTATTAATACAAACTGCAGATGCCCGATAAACTAGTACAATTTGTTTTCACTGGGTAGAACCACCATCAAGCATAATAAGTCGATGTACTTAACTATAAGTAGCACGAGTGTAAAAAACTGTATCGCCAAACTGGTACTGAGTTATAATCTAATCTAAATCTTGAACTCAGTTGTTTCCTGCTGGTTTATCTAGGTCATCGGAACATGAAACCAATTTATTAAGCAGCATTTGCAAAATAACTGACACCCCGTTTAATAATAATTAATTAAGATCAAGCAGATAAAGAGTTCGCGGTAAAAGCTTTCTCATATTTTGTTCGCCGCGTTGGTCCAGAGCTTAGTATGAACATCTGAAGTCATCGACCATTCACACGAATTCGATCCCCGACTTGGACGGATATGTGCGTGATGAACAATATTTTGTTATTGGATCTTGGTGTTTATATTTGTATCGATTATCTGACCTACCTATTACCTACAACCAAAACACAAACATGAAAAAAGCGTGAAATTATACGAATCTTACATGATTCGTATAATTTCTGCAAAGATTTATTTGCGCGGGTTTTAAAATGAAAGATGTTGTTCATCATATTATTTCGTTCTATGTAATGCTTACACTGACCAATCGCGATGCTCGGGATCGATTCCCGACGGGGGTAGGCATTAGTGTGATGAACATTTGGATGTCTGCGTTTCCGAGTCTGGTTGTTTATTTATTTTATTCTGGTATTTATTTAAATATTTCTATGTACATTAGAATCGTAGACTAAATGGGTCTGGGTGTTAATTCAATTTATACTGGTATCTATTTATGTATTTCTATGTATTAGTATCGTTGACAGACACCCATAACACGAGCATATAATTTGCTTACTTTGGGGTTAGATTCAATTTGTGTAAAGTTACACTTTAACTAATAAACTGTTGGTTTAATAATAATCAATGAATAAACAAGAACCGCAAATACCCGACGCTATTAAATACGATTATAATACTTCAATGGACACTTGTCCAGGAATATTTATTTATAACACTGTTATAAATATAATTATTTATAACATTAATTAATAAATTATAAATATTATGTTTTATCCAGTTTGTGTTATATTTATTTATAACACAAACTGGACAAGTGTCCAGGAATATTTATTTATTTATGTATTGGAATCGTATTTAATAGCGTCGGGTATTTGTGGCTCTTGTTTATTCATTGATTATTAAACCAACAGTTTATTAGTTAAACGTAATAGTTTCATATTATTTCATAATAACTGTCATTTTATTACTAACCGAACGTATTCATGGCGATGACAAGAATTAATGTCTATCACCTACAAACGTTAATAGTGTTATACTCCATTTCCTGTACTTTCTAAACCCGAGTGCTGCCGCTATAGAACATTTTAATTATGGCACACTTAAATCACCTAAATACGAGTCCATCGCCATAAAAAGGTCCCTAATATATTATTATCTGTATTAAGCTTGCAAAAGACTAAAGTCTGATTTTTTACTAAATTGCCTACTTACGAACAGACAAAAAGCAGCTGTTATTATTTCGTTTTGCATGTTTTTAGATTATAATTCATTCACGGTCTAAGAGATAGACCAATGTAATCTCGTTTCACACCTTTTAAGCTTTCTATTGGCATAAACGGGGATGGTTCAGTGCATTGTAATTACATGGTAAAAGCAATAAGTTATTTTTAAGCTAAACATGGCAATTACAAATTCCTGAACCCAAAAATTATGTATCACCTACAGACACGTCAGGAAACAAGAAATGGAAATGGTGCGTTACCTGTATGAGGATAGGAAGTTAAATTTCTAAGTATGTTTATTAATACTAACAATACCCTACCAACTGAGGCGCTAACGCAGGGATGGGCAAGTTACGGCCCGCGGGCCGGATCCGGCCCTTGAGAGGTTTTGGTCCGGCCCGCCGAGGGTTTTTTTTAGAAAAAATATGAACCTCCCTAAAAAAATAATGGTCGAAATGTTAAAAGGCTATTGAAATTTTAACAATTAAGGTACTGAATCGATACTTTAAACATACTTAATGCGTATTTCATATGTTAGGACTTCATAAATATATTTTATTTTAATAAAGGATTGTAAAATACAATAAAAAATGCCTATAGAAAGAAAAAGATAATATACTTTATACAACGTTTTATAATCGTAATATTTACTGCTATTTTTAGGTGTTTTAATAAACCGGCCCGCCTCAAGATTAACTATAATTTACTGGCCCGCCACTAGATTTTTTTTAACTTACCGTCCCGCGGTCAAAAGAATTTGCCCACCCCTGCGCTAACGTAATGGTAGAAAGACGTCGTGTGACCTACGATTGACTCTACGTAAGGTAGAGTACTACCTTACGTAGAGTACATTGTGACGTGTAAATGTTATCAAATTTTATTAAAATGATTAAGATTTATAACTTATTATGTTGTAACATTTAAACAAATTTGTAATTATGAAATTCATAATTTACTAGAAAAAAGTCGTCAGGTTCATTTCCAATACAGAAAAATTGACAAAACGCTTCCCGGAAACCCAGAAACTTCTACTGTGACAATTCTATTAAAAACAGTAAAGACTTCAATTAAAATTTTCGGCAAAAGCAAATCATTTATACTATATGTTAGCCTTATCTATCAGTAGATGATATTGTTATATACCTATACAAATGCACATACAATAGGTATGGTATGGTATGGATAGGTATTATTTATATTAATATTATTTTTAGTTAGTCCTGCAATTTTTCAGTATTTAAAAAAAATTACTAAAAGGAGATGGACTACATTCTATATAAAGTTCGACCTGGGACTGACAAACACTACACAATGCTAAGCGTACTCTAATCGATCAATACTTTTCTCTAAAATTAAATCTGAGTAACGGACGCTTTCTTTTCGAACTATATTTACAAAAAAATTAAATACTTGAGGGTATGTTCAATTGGAAAAACGTATTTTTAATGCGCTAAAAAGCACAACCAATCCTAGATCTCAAATTGTATCGATCATTTCTTTCATAATCGATACAATCAATTCATACTGTTAGTGTTTTTACGTATCACACCACTGTTAACAATTGGAGTTTATTGTACCTACTTTGAAACTACTTGATCTGCTTTTTATATCATAAACAAACTCTGGCTTACATAAAAGGTGAAAAAATGAAAACTCGTATAAAAAAATATTTAAATTGTTTTGTTTTTGAAAAATAAATGAAAAACCATTATCATTAAATTTGCAGGTGCGCATGCTGCGGATGTATCCCTTATGAACCATAAGTAGGTAGATACATATAAAAAACTTTTGCTAATGATCCGTTATGAAAGGTCTAGCTATAGATAGGTACTATTCGTGTTCACGATTGGGGCGTATATCATATTAAAGAAACAATAATATGATTTTTCACACATACACAAACAGCCAAAATAGTACACCAAAATTAGCTAAACGTAACACTAAGAGATTTAAAAAGTAGTTGACGTAAAGGTACCAAACTGATTAACTCTCCATATTGATCGGATACACGTTATTTAAACCCTAGATTCTAATGAAATCAAACTTTTCCCCGTGTTGGTCCGGGCTCCTTTGTAGAATAGACCATCTGCCTTCCTTGCCAGGCAGCTCATAAAAGGCGAGCATAGGCTTACCATCACTAACACCGTGACATCCGACTAGGTGGTAGAGTTTGGCAGCGACTCTCCCGGATTGGTACCACCGCCTTACCTATTCCTGCCGCCATAACGTCATGACGTGTTCCGGTTCGGAGGGTAAGGTAGCCGGTAAACTTATTCATGCTCGAGGCCTAACATCCCGACCTCAGGTTGGCAACGCGCCATTACCACCTTTGGTGTCTCTAGGCGGCGGGAATTTCTTACCAACAGGAAATCCGTCTGCTTGTTTGCCTTCCTATAACATACAAAAAAAAAACTTATTCTTTCCAATTAATTAAATCAACTTAGTGAAACCCAGGTTCAAGTTGGAAAGTGGAAACAAATCATTGCCACCTTCGATGTCTAGGCGTTAGATTCTCGCCAATGCGCTGGTGGACAGTCCCCATTACCCATCAGCCGATACAAATCCCTACGCATCGTGTAATAACCGATTCCCAGTAATATGAGTAATCGATAAATAAATAACTGTAGTATGCACGTGCAGTGATGCTGTACATATTGTAAATAGCACGAATAGCCTGAAGCAAGATGCGCACAGTAAATAAGAATAACGGTGGTTTTACAACCTCCGCACCGGCGCGGACCTCGCCTCGGAACATTGCCAATTCTCATTGCTCAACTCTTAACATTGGAATTTCTCACTTGTATGACCATAAATACTTTACTATTCATTACAACATAAAGACAAGTACAATACTGAACACTGTCATTTCAAATTTGTTTAATAAATTGAACATTATAATATGCACTTCCTTACGAATACCTACTTTGGATCCGCTGAAGAGATTGCACACTCATTGCCGACGGATTCTCTTCTACATTATATACGTACTAACTATTCTTTAAGTCATAATTAATAAAATTAAACATATCTGTATAAATTAAAGTAATTATTAAGTTAACCTCAAAGTAACCAAATTATGTGCTTGAGTCGAAGATAATCGTGCGTAGAAATAAATTTATATAGTATTAAATTTCATAAACACCCAGATTTAAAAAAAAATGTTTATCACACAAATGCCTGTCCCGTCGGAAATCAAACCCAAGGCAGCCCGGTGATCGCAACAGAGAAAGAAGTTGTTGGTTTTGTCAAGCAGTGGCTGTCATATGCAAATAGTATAATATATCTATATACAGGACGTCATATGGTATTAATGGTCTATAAAATAATTTATAATAATTGATGATTGCCAGGTTGTTTTCTGTTCTTATTTGTCCCCAAAAAGCGTTTGTTTGTTACGAGATTAGGCGCTAGGCTAGTAGCAAACCGATTTTGATGGTTCTTTTTGGAAAGGTAGATCGTGATTCCGAGGTGGTACCATATTACTTTAATCATGAGACGACTAATAGCTAGTTTTTGAGTTATACTTAATAATACGTAAAAGATGACATCATGACAGTTTATGCGTTATTGTCACTCAAAACTACTTGGAGGATGTTGATAATATTTATGTGGGACCACCTCGGAATGATTAACTGTCTTTCGAAAAAAGAATTACCAAACCGTGATGTGCTAATAAAAAAATTTGAGTCGGCTTTTTGCAGTACTACTGCGCTTAAATTATATAGAATAAAACAGAGAAGATAGCTAGATACAGATAAGATTAGAGGATAGGCAAAGGGTTTCGAGTGCAAACTTTCATGTTTTCTGCAGACCTGCCTAACTTCCTCCATACTTTTTTCATACAAACACGCTGATGGTTTCGGAGACTCTCGACACAAGTCTCGGATAGTAGCTGAGCGATTACATCACAACTACAATAGAAACAGATTGGGCAGCTGTAGTAAACTTTCTTATAAGATGCCACGGTTATTTCTGGAAAATCAGATATCCGTCGATTTACTTGCATTCCAATACAAAAAATATATTAATAAAGACGGCAAGTCTCTTCTGTTTCCAAAATGAGATCTCTATGAATGTCTATTTGTGTTATCAGCATAGGAATAGGTATTGCCTATTTGCCAATACTTCGAAGAACAGAGACAAGAAACGGAGACTTTTTCTTGTCTCTGTTCTTCGAAGTATTGGCGGAGAGGACAATTTTTTTCGGAATTTTACAAAAAATATTAGAAAACATGTTATTTTGAATAAGGTATTTACCTAAAATTTACGACTAGACATAACATAATGAATATCATACACTGCCGTTGCAACCATGTTATTATTTTATAAATAAAATTCTCGTGGCACAATATTCATTTCCGTACTCCTCCGAAACGGCTTAACCGATTCTCATGAAATTTTGTGAGCATATTAAGTAGGTCTGAAAATCGACCAACATCTATTTTTCATACCCTTAAAATATGATAAGGTCGACTCATCCTTATATTTTTACTAAAATTACATAAAAAAAATAGCAGAACGACGTCTGCCGTATCAGCTAGTGAAATTATAATTGTTTTATTTAGTCGCAGTCAGGTAAATAGGCACTACCTACTCCTATCACTGGTTATTAGAGTGAGATCTACGACGGCCAGACTTTATTTATTTTCTGAAAAATATAACTTTTTTAAATACACTATTGACATAAACATGACAATAAGTAGTACCAATGCCAGCTTTATTCATATTGCGATAGATTTCGTTTATTTCAGAGGTTAGAGATTTTATCAATTTTATTTATATATAATTTAGAATAATTTCGGGTAAAATCGATTCAAATAATTTTACGGTGTAAAACAAAAATCCTGCCAGATTTCCCAGATTAAAATAAATAAAGTTTGGCCGCCATCGAATCTTAGGTTGTAGCCTGTATTGTATTCAAACAACAAAAATAAAAGAATTTACTAGAAGTAATAAATGTTTATTAAAACACGATTAAGACAAAAAGTAACAGCGTTAAATTTGTTTTTAAAATGAAAAGGCTTTACAATTACGCATGTAACACTATTCAAATGTATCAATTTACTTCATTGTAAACTTTTATACTATCTATATTAATCACCTATCTCAGTGTACCCTCAAAATATTTGTTTATTGCCTTACAAATTAATAGAAGAATAGATTTTTATTGGAATATGTTACAATAAAATCATTTCATTACAGTTATAGACAGTAAAAGTTTTGTATATATTTAAAAGTTTAACAAAAGTATATGTATATAGGGTAATATACTTTATCGTGGTGGAATTTGTTTATCCTATTGTTAATCTACTCTGCAGTCAATATCAAACAACAAAGAAAGATTTTAACGTAAAGATTTAATTCATAGCTCAATTGAAAATCGCCAGCGTAAGACGAAGGTCGTGGGTTCAAGTCTCGGTTTCGGTGAATTTTCTCTCTTAGAAATTAAAAGAAATCATATTAAAATGGCACAAGATCATATGTGAATAAAAAGTTTATATGTAAAAATAGGTACACTTGCCTTATACATATTTAATAAAACTTTAAGCAAACTGTTAATCGCATGTAACTGTAAAAAAAATACAATCGAGTTATGTGAAAAGTTCCACTTGTACTTTCCACCGTCGGCACTTGTTGCATTGTGTACACACATTTTTAAATAGCACTTGCACTTATCTATACATATAATAAATCTGTAGAAGGGTCAATTCTGTACATTGAAAATACTGAAAAAAATAAATAGCAGGGGGTGTTACTGGATTGACACCAAACCCAAATATGTGATTAAAAAGTTTTGTCTGTCTGTCTGTATGTTCAGGAATCACGTGAAAACTAACGGTTCCATTTCGATGAAACTTAGTATAATTATCCCTTACTATCCTGGGCATAAAATATGATACTTTTTATCCTGAATAAATACGTAGAACAAAATAAATCTTAATTTTTCAGTTTTATCACGCGAAGACCGACATCCGCGCGGACGGAGTCGCAGGCGGAAGCTAGTCTACAATACACATACATGAAGTGTTCAAATTAAGTAAATTTATTTATCTTTAGTTACAGAGCCCCAAAGATGTCTTAAAAAGTGTAACCTTACGGGTTAGGTGTGACAAAAAAAGCACAAGGGTTATTTAAAAAGTGTGTGTGTGTAAATCCTATTTATGTAAAACTATACTCAAAACTGCTCTTGATATGAAGAACCAACATTGTCCCTTTTAATTAAAACGAAAAGGATGACGTCGATTCATCAACTAACTTACAACAGCGAGATCGTGGCGTACAATTATTGCCTTATTCGATAATTAAAATTATATGTAAAACATTAAAAAATAGCTCGATAAAACATAGCTCGTCACTAAATACATTAAAAATACGATCACGAAACAATATTTAAAAATAAAAAAAGGACAAAATATTAACAATAAAAAAACGTGGCTCAGGAACACGTAGGTGGAATCCTAAAGCTTCTAACAAAGTTCATTAATATTATATCTCTCTATTGGTGTATTATTTTACTTACTTCTATTCAATTCCTATACTATAGTGACACGACGCACTGCGGCCAAGTTTTTATATCTATTCAATTCGTAATGAGAAATTACGTCATTTGCGTAAATAAAATCGTATGCAAATATGGGTAAAACATATTTCTGTTGAAACAAAAGAAGCACACTCTCGTTTAGTTGTTCGACGTCGTTGCCGGTGTCGCCTGTAAGAGAAAAGTATTGTTAGAGACGACGTATACGGATAACCAAAGCGCGTTGGTGCGTGCTATTAAAGGTAAACACGGCGAGAATTCGGAGCGGCGGCGCATTCGCTATCAGTGCTCTCTATTGTCGTGTTCCAAGCTGGAGGTTAAGGTGCTCTGTATATTTGCAAACGTAGTTAGTGCTTCTAGCTGTAACTTGTACAGTGTAGTCATATAGGCGCCGGTTTTCTCCTATCATCAGAAGAGAGTCCTGCGCAAACGCTAAATAAAAAGTCTCGTCCGTACTGTCATAGACACATCACGATTCCTATGATGCATAGGATTATGAGCCCTCGTGTCGGTTGTAAGCAATGAAAAATCAGTTGTGAAGCTTTCAACAATAAATGACAATATACGAATCGACAGTACGTCGCTTCAGTTCGCATTCGGCTCGAAGGATCTTTCGAAAATGTTGGAATGTCAATTTCAAGTTGACAGAAAATGAAACCGACCTTTTCGTGTTTACTCCGAACCAAAGTCCACAATAACATACAATGCTTGTAACATAACCCTCTCCTTTGATTACATGTACATGTTTGAAAAAAAAAGTATCTTCAAGCTCATATCCCCGAAGAGGTAGGCAGAGGCACAACCAGGTTACCCACGACTAGCCGAAGATACTAAGTCCCACCACAATGTGATAGGTGGCAAGCCTATCGCCAATCGGGCACATATCCTATCCCGAGCAATATTTTTTTATTAGAAAATTGGAAAAACCCAATCTTCTTTTCGTTTCCCGACCCGGGATTCGTACCCGGGACTTTATGCAGTCAAGTCGTTGGACTTGACTGCATAAATTCCCAGGTTCGAACTGAACCGCTAGACCACAGAGGCGACATGTTTACATGTTTGATGAATGAATTATGTTGAGTTTTGTAAGCATAATGTAAGAGCCGATGTAGTACGTACGTCGGTCGGGTCCGGGGGTGGGGTGGAGAGCTGTGCCCAAGACACGAAGGAGGGCAGGTCCCGCGCCGGCACGTCGGCCCCCAGCGCCTTCACCCGCAGGTTGCGGTCCTCCGTCACCATCACCACCGTCCGCACGCGTCGCGACCCCGCACCCACACCCACACCTTCCACACTCGACGAACCTTCTTCTTTTTCTATACATAACAACGCAATGATAAATGTCAATCAGAAAAAAAATCAAACTGTTAAGTACTGTAAAATCAGCAAGAAAAGAATAACAAATGAATGCCAACTGCAAAAAAAGCAAAATTTATTTTAGCCCAAATCGTAAACATACGTCGGCTTTACAAATAGTGCGCTTCCAACCTGAAGGTAAGATATTGCGCCTCGTGCTTAAGTTTGTCGGTAGCACGAATATATCATATGGAACATGGAGATAGGAAATAGCACTGCGAGCAAGCGCATTTGAAAACAATATGATTAATTCTTTGTCGCTTAATTTCCTCTCAATCTAAACTCCACTGTATAATATAACTGCATTAAAAAAGACCACACCGTACAGCCATAAACAAACCCTTATTTTTTAATGACATTCTCATACCATAATGTCATTAACCACACACCTCAATCTGACGACACTAGAACAATGTTAATCTGGTAGCCGATAGAAATTATGTTCCAAACATGTTATACGTTCTAATCCGCTACCAGATTAAAAATACCAAAAGAAGAAACACACGATTACACATATGTATATATATAATATGTAATTACAATATAAAAAGATAACACATTTTTGAAGTGAAAACTTCTTTAGCGGCGTTGCGCCCTTTTTTGGAATGGGTAAAAACTAACTTCTAAACTCACGTCAGATCGTCAAATCGAAAATTGATAAGACGTCGCTTGCACGAATAAACGACGCAGGGCGCTTGCGCGAATGTTCGTGTTGGCATGTTTAATAATTAATAATGCCACATAAGTGATAGTACTTTCATACTGATAATTTTAGCAATTCGTGCAAAATCATGCCCTAACTACTCCAAAATATCAAAAATGTTTTTAAAAGCTTTTAATTAACTTGAAATGTATGTATGTTAGTTCGGGTGGAATCTTTGAACTCAATTTTGAAGCAGATATCTTCAACCGACTGAGCTGAAATTTTGTATACACGTTTAATGCACAACTTTTACATTCAAGTTTTCACTTCTGCCAGCACTCCCGGAGTGCAACCCGTCTTTTTTTAAATATATCATGTACTATATGCAAGTAAAATATTAATTCTATATCAATATAAATAATGTGAATAGACAGAAATGTACATACAATAAAAAAATTGCAGGTCATTGCACGCACAACGAATTTATTGATACAATTTGTCTAAAGCGTGACTCGTTTTTTGATATGACCGCGACCAAAGAAACGTAGATGTCTGTCCCAACAGGAGGCTATTCTAAACACATACAATCCTTTTAAACTGGAATAGATCTAACTCCAAAATAAGCATTTTGTATTATGCTTGTGATACATATAAAGACGGTACTAATAGATAGATGTTCTCAATGAATACCTAAATAAGTCAGTAAATACCCAGATTTAGACATCATTCATCTCCGAGAGAATCGAACCCGAACTAGGAAAAAGTTCGGTGACTTTTTGCGTACACGTCAAAAATTCGAGAAACTAGACAGTTTCATAAATTAATGTATTAATTTGCAAATGCCACTTAACACTATATCATTATCACTAATATTATTATAGTTAATTAAACAAAGATTAACAAAATAGATGCAAAAAAATTTACGAGATGCGATAACAGCCGTTTAAGTGATTGCGTCCACTTAACCCAATAATTTTATTTCTAATATACCTTTCTTTAACGTTAAACTTGAGTATGCAAAAAATGCCATATCTACTGAGCTAAGTATATTATATGCACTCACACTGTCCGAGTTATCGAAACATGCACTATGCACTAAACATGTACCGAGTTCCAAGTTACATGGCCCAGTGCATCCCCAGTGGGGTATTATCCGAACTATAATATAATCGAACTAGTTACGTTACCGAACATATCTCTCATCTGAGCCAATACAAATAATTATGATGACTCTTGGGAAACGAGACATAGTATCAGAGTGTCAGATTAGTCTAAACATGTCAAATTGTGATGTTTTAATCAACGTTTTCCGAGTGATCGATTAAACGTCTGTAGAAATGACGTGTACGGTCTAATTTGACAGCACTAAAAGTGTTTTGTCTTTTTCTGTCACTTTCGTTAAAAGACGACAGCGACTTAAAATTAGTTTAATAAGTGCGCAACAAAATAACAATATCATTACGAAGACTGCCAGTTGAGCGAATTTATAATAATTGAAACAAAGGCTGGATATAGTATATTAATTTGAACAACATTAATATTTTGACGAGCTTTTGATACCCTTTTTTTAAAAAGCCATTCTGTATGAAGTCGACTATTCAGCAACCTTGTATTGTTAACTCGGTTTTCAGATCGGTTCGAATCGGAGTGAAAATGAGGAGACGAGCTCGATAGTCACTATCAGTATGCTGTAATATGTCACCCGACGACAGATATGTACTGGAATACATATCCAAGTTGATATGTTGAGCGCAGTGTCATTCATATGGCATTCATTTTGGTTGTTCTGTATCAAGCAGTCTACTCCAAAGTTCAGAATATTTTTTTTTGAGATTTCTAAAATATATGAAATTTCTACGCTCCAACATGTCTGTTTAAAGGCTTAAAATATTTTAAATACAATACAGAACTAGATAGAAGGAGTTTACTAGGTGGTAGAGTTTCGCAGCGACTCACTCGGATTGGTACCACCGTCTTACCTATTCCTGCCACCATGACGTCATGACGTGTTCCGGTTCGGAGGGTAAGGTAGCCGTTAAACTTAATTTTGCTCGAGGCCTAACATCCCGGCCTAAGGTTGGCATCACACCATTACCACCTTTGGTGTCTCTAGGCGGCTTGAATTTCTTACCATCAAGAAATCCGTCTGCTTGTTTGCCTTCCAGTATCATAAAAACAAAAAAAAGATAGATGTAAACATTTGTAAATTAGGCGTTACCTTGTTCGCGGGTGAGATTCTCCTGCAGGTTGATGGCGGTGGCGAGGACGCGGTCGTCGTTGGAGGCGCGCTCGCCCTCCTGCTCGGCGGTGAAGGCGCAGGAGGCCAGCAGCGTGCCGCGGGACGTCGCAAACTTCACCCCCGCCACCCCACTGCTCAGCCAGCTCATCGCCTCGCGCGCCTTACCTCCCACACGGGAACATTTCTGCAGACCCTCCAATTCCGAAACGACTGCAACAATCGTTGCAAGAAATATCCAATCGAAATAAGTTTTTTGATATGAGGGTTTGAAGTAGCCCCTCGACATAGATAAAAAAATATACATTATTAAATATAATAAGTTTTTTGATATGAGGGTTTGAAGTAGCCCCTCGACATAGATAAAAAAATATACATTTTATTTTATTAAATATAACTCAAAACTCACGAATAAAATCATGATCGAATTAATATGGAACCACCTCGGAATCATAACCTACCTCCTTTCTAAAAAAATAACTATCAAAACAGGTTCGTTATTGGCAGACTACTAGCGTAATAAACAGATTTAAAAAAAACATAAAATCGATCCCTTAATTGTCAGACGATCAAAAATTCAAAACAAGTCATATAACATATAAATTAAGTTTCATTTAAAAATATTTTTTCATTTCGGACTACAGATGATGAACTAGAGCAGTCAGTCAAAGAGGTAGAGCATAAAAGCTCACCGGGATATGTATCATTGCTATAACAGTACCAGCCACGATAGCATTAGTCCATGCAAAAATTGTGTTCCAGTTTGAAGAGTAGGCTGACTGGCAAACTTAGGCAAAAAACTCAGCACCCTGGATAAAACTACTTATTACCAATTGGAGATCTGTCTACCTGTTGTCTTCTTTTTTGTACAAAAAATAAAATATCTAACCACATTATCTTTTAAATAACTATAATAATAATAAATCATTTAATAAATCAGAGGGTTAAGAGAGGGTGAGGTTTATTAACTCCTGAGTTTCGGAAATAGATAGGACAATACATTCTTTTTTTTTCATAGAAATCACGAATTATAAATAACAAATCAATTAAAACTACTCGGTAATAAGTTAATGTCACATTACAATAGAATGATTGAATCTTAAAAATAAATTTGGATTTATACATAAAAGCTTTATATAATTTAATAATCTTTACAGTGTTTGAGACACGTAATATATTAATATTTGTAGACATTAATTTATTCCTTAATTTGAACATTATTTACTGGCTAGTGATCAATTAGGAATATTTATCGTTTCAATATCATTTAAAACTTAAAACTGTCAATAGCATCGAAGCAAAAAGAATCCGTTGACAAAGAAAAATTGACACTGTTATTCCTAATATTAATTGATATTTGTATCGAACTGCATTCTATACATGTAATTGAATGTGTTAATTTTAAAAGACCAATAATTGCAAGCGTAACTTGATATCCTCGTTAGTCAAGACGCTAGACGACAGCATACACGCCCCAAGCCACCGATTATTATTCAAGAGACTGATTTTTGATAGGCCCAGCCCCTTATTTTATTTTATTCATTTTAAATTTGTATCTTAACACTAACCAGATTCCAGATCTTTTTAACTGACTTCGAAAAAGAAGTTATCAATTCGACTGTATATTTTTTATTAATTTTTTTTTTGTACGTTTTTATGCGATTACTAGGCTAGTTATAAACATGTTTTGATGGCTCTTTTTTTAAAAGGTAGATCGTGATTCTGAAGTAGTAAGATATAAATTTTATCACAATCCGATTACTGATTTTTGAGCTATAGCCTATAACTACTTGAACATGGAAATTCGTACGAAACTGACAGAATCATGAACTACCTTTCGAAAAAAGAATCTTCGAATCACGACGTGGTCATCCAAATAATTCAATCATTGGAAGTTGGAGTTAATGTATTACATTTTCACCGTGCTTGAATGATATTAAATATTCTAAGTTATTTATAAGTACGAGAATAAATCGAAAACCGTTTAGAATCTATATGAAAAAATGTGAAAAATGTACAAAATTTAGAATTACGAGTACTATCTTTCCTGTTCCTTGCAAAAAAAAGTTTTTCTTGACTTTTGAAAAACTCCTTTACGACCGCCATAATCGCATCATTATCGTTTAATTTAGTAACACGAATTTCCTCCTTTAATTTTGGAAAACAGCTAATGGATACTAATGGAAAATATGGTGGATGTTTAAAGAGAATAAAGCCTACACAACTGATGGCTTTGAGCTCAACTTCCACGAACCATCCCAAACAACACTCAACAATGTCCAGTAATCTGAACTTTTAGCATGCAATCTATAAAAAGGGTTTCTTCATTATCCCAGAACACTAAGGCAAAAATTTTGTCAGTGGTAAGAGCAACTCAAAATTTCTTAATGGACGGAGGATGATCGTTTTGTCTCGGAATTTCAGAATCAAAATGGTGGTGGACCACATTTCATCCACGGTGAAAAAACCACGCCAAACATTATTTAAATCTCTCTGAAACATTTCGGAATTGTGCTTAGAAATTTCCAAACTTTTTTCTTTACGTCGGTTAACATTCTTGGCACCCTTTTTTTGACCCACAATAAATCAGTTAAGATGGATTTAAAGCTATCAAATGATATCTTTAGGATCTCAGCTAAAGCTTTATACAATTCTTTCTACGATTTTTTTCTGTCTTTCAATACAAGTTTGCCAAACCTTTTGATATTTTTTTTAAGTAACGATCGTATGCCACCCCAAATGTAAGTCATCTTTACAGCTTGATCTACGAACTACGAAACGAACAAAAAGGAACTAACAAAAACAAAGGACGATTTGCATAAATATTGTGTGTGACATTGTGATTGACACTCTTTAATTTGAACTAGTTGTTGCCCATTGGTCGAAATTCGACCATAATCAATTTTAATATCTTGTTGATAAGAACGCCATCTTCATTTCTTAAGGCCAACTACTTTGTTTCCAAACTTTTTAGTGCGCCACCTGTGATATTTTATCGTTATCATCAATATATTTGTTTGTGTGTGTCAAATGCATGGTAGTGTGGGTAATGTTTTATTTATTGATTGAATGTACTTTATAATCATTATTATAAAAAATTAAAGCGTTCTGCATTTCTTCGACAAATAAACTATAAGTGTGCCAAATTTCATACTCCTCCGTCAGCGCGATTTTTGTAAAAAGGCGTCCAAAGTTTTTGTTTCGTATTAAGATAGATATCGAACTTCTCTCAAAAAGTTTTTAAACTATACATGCACTTAACTTTTTCACTTTTGATTCATCCTCGTATGTATTATTCTGGTAGGTATATAGTAGAATAAGTCGACCACAAAATTTGTTTATTTTTGAGGTCAAAATAAATGTTTTCTTTTATATACAAAGACAGTATGAAAACACAGATTTAATAAGGCAAATCGTATATGGGCAGTAACTTTAAAAAACACAAATACAGAAACCGTAAAAAATTAAACAATAATACCGAACAATTGTACTGATACCATTAATTTGACACAAATATTTGAGCAGTACTTATCCATCACCATCATATTAGAAATCAATTCGTGACGCAAATAAAACGGTTATTCAAACTAGTTAGACGATTTACCGCCCACGATCGTCCAAAAATGAATAACATTACATTTCAAATGACTATCCATTTCTTTAACAAAAAACTAATTATGCGAAGTTGTTCTCAAATGTGTATACGATTCGGTCGTTCCGAGTAACAGAACAAATAGTAAAGAGTTGGTAATATATTTAATAGAACATAGGTAGTTCGCGTATCGTCATTGGTTCCTAGTTTCTGTTTCTATCTATACTAATATTATAAAGCTGAAGAGTTTGTTTGTTTGAACGCGCTAATCTCAGGAACTTCTGGTGCGATTTGAAAAATTCTTCCAGTGTTAGAAAGCCCATTTATCGAGGAAGGCTATAGGCTATATATCGTCACGCCAAGACCAAAAGCAGCAGAGCACCAATGAAAAATGTTTCAAAATCGGGAGAAGGACGTTAGCTACTATTTATCTATAAATTTCAACAGGAGCGTTGGAGAGCTAAATAATAAATAAATAGACTACGCGAGCAAAGCCGCGGGAAACAGCTGGTAAAAGATATAGGCCAAGTAAGCACAGCGCCACATGTGGAAATATAAAAAGGATTTAAAAGTATTTCATGTCACATATGATGATGCTGATGATGAGCCCATATCTTCCTAAAATATATCACTGGACTACTGTAAGTTCGGACTCGCGCATGTGAACAGCTACGTCAGGTGCGGGAATGGTACGTCTTAGCGTCCACTTCCAGGGTAGTTTTAAATTTTTTTAATAACTTTTAAGATGTTCAATGAAAATGTTTATATTATATATATATTTCAGGTTATACAATGAACTATTTGATTTATAAAACAAATTTAATTTTGCATCCGTTTTAAAAAGCTTCACAATTCTAAAAATGTAGACCAACATTGGGGACTTTATTGTACTCATTTCTTTAGTTATAGATGAAAAGGATACAAAAACATTTACAGAAACCTCAATCAACTAATTATAAACTGAACCTGAACTGAGGAGTCATTACACCTGGAAGCAATATAATTTTTTTCTCACGAATAGACAGACAGGCGCAGCTGTTACAATATACTCGTATACTAGCTGAGCCGACAGACTATGTAATGCCTTAACTATGAAGATTGAACTCTTAAAATGTGTAATGTGCCACTAAACTGCCATTTTTAATTTCCCCTGACAATATTTAATACAACAACTACTACTCGTACATCAGGTATATTTTTATTGAGAGATTGGTGCAAAACAATCCCCAGTAAACTTTTTCGCCATCGAGTGTCTAACCTAAATACATCGACCAACTGCGAGGCTCAGGTTCGATTCCCGACGGGGGCAGGCATTTGTGTGATGAACATTTAGATGTCTGCATTTCCGAGTCTGGGTGTTTATTGAATTTTTATCTGGTATGTATTTGAGTATATCTATGTATTAGAATCGCTGACTAACACTCATAACACAAGGATATAATTTTCTTACTTTGGGGTTAGATTCAATTTGTGTAGCTTGTCCTAAGATATTTATTTATTTTCACTGCCATGTTCCGTTTCAAAGTGTAGTCAATAATACAATCCTAATTTACAATTCATTCATCAAATATTTGATCACAAATTTATATACAAGAAACTTATAATCGCAGACTCAACTTTTTGAAAACTGTTAAAAATAACCTATTTCACATAACGATACTTTTGTATGAAAAGGAAGGATGTGAAGAAAGCTAGACAGGTTTATCAGGATTGCGAGGTCTAGCACTCAATACTCTCTGCCTACCTCGTATGGGACTTAGCGTGAAGATAAAAAAAATCTTAAGAAAACTTAAAAACCCAGATTGATTTATATGTTTAGTGAATTGGAGCGGCTCAACATGAAAGCCACATCGACAATGAAATATATTTGTTACAATTTAATATATAGAAAAACACCACGAGGTTCATTGACCTTGTCACCAATAAAATATGCATTAGCATAATATTTATTACTCGTGACAAGTTTTATCCATTCCCATGTAATTAATCAGATCGAAATATGAATAAAATATACTGAAACAGTTAATCTTATTACTCTTGTGACATCACTCTAACTAACAAATATAATCCGAACTCCGAATCGCACATAAAAATGAATTAGTAAACATCTTGGATCAACTTTGATCCGCGGGACACTATCCACCCTTTCACTTAACGCTAGTAGATTTTAAGATATTTTTTTTATGATATTGGAAGGCAAACAAGCAGACGGATTTCCTGATGGTAAGAAATTCCCGCCGCCTAGAGACACCAAAGGTGGTAATGGTGCGTTGCCAACCAGAGGCCGGGATGTTAGGCCTCGATCAAAAGTAAGTAAAATGTGGAAAATGTGACAACCTGAAGCTGGAATGCCAAGTTTCTCCGGTGACTAACTTTACCAACTATGTACTCTACGTTCCGACTGTAACACGATACTAATCGTTAAGAAGGTGGTACATATTCATTGAACTCGTCTTATGACTTATTCAGTCACGGTGTTGGTGACAGACAAACCGGCTCTGCTCAATGGTAAAACAATTGTCAAGTAAACCCAGGACCAATATGGGGCTAAATAAATATCTCTAGGCATATTACACTGACCAATAGAATTCCAAATCTAATTGTTTCTTTCTAAGTTTTACGGTCGTACTCAGAGGTGTCAATCAACATTTAATCTGTCGTTAAGTCAAAATTATGTATAGAAAATATAAACTTAATGATTGATTAAAAGATAATTGACGTCGCTGAGCGCGGCCGTTACATTTGCGAGAAATTTGAAGCGTGACTATCAATGAAATTAAACAAATATGTACGTGAAAATATAAATATTTTGGCCTAATTTGGAAAAAAGGAGGAAGCCATATGTTTCTATTTTTGAACCGATTTTTACTTTATTTTTATCTGATTATGGAATAAAAGGGAATCCGAGATTAATACTCAATCTTTGTGTACTGGCATACTTTTAGAATCGAAGTTGGTACTTTGCAGTTTTACTGTAAATAAATTGTAGGTACTTTTTAGTATGGGCGATAGCATCTGCCATTAATCAAGTATATGCTTGTATTTTTAGCCAAATTATGTCATGTCAGGGTCTTGGTCAGTTTGAACATTATATTTCAATAATTTATATTAAATAACTTATAATTAAAATGTATTATGGTCGAATATTAAACAATGGGAGACCAATAGCTTATAGTTAAGACAGAACAACATCCAGATCAGATCAGCTAGTTATAAATGAATATGTTTATATAAGTTACACGAACTAAAAATATATAATACGATAATGTCACGGGTGTTGTTTGTCAACGATTAGTGTATAGAAATACAAGTGTTCTTATTAAACTTAAATATCTACGACTGCCGAGAATCGAACTCAAGCCTTCCACGAGGCGGTCAATATGACGAGTTCCAAAATTTAACACGAATACAATCAAAGACTGTTTACAAACTTAGGGTCTCTATATTTCCAAGTTCATCGGCGGATATTTTAAATAAGTTTATTAGTCATATTGGTATCTTGTTTTCCCCACTGGGTTCCCACATTTTAGAAGTTTTTAACATTTGAGAGTAATGACTCACAAAGGACATAATGTGAATCAGGTACTTGTCCAAAAATACTTTATTTTTTTGAATCGTAAGATCTTACAGGAAATTGTAAATATTAATTGATCTTTTAAAAGTATTTTTATTGATTTGATTTCAACGACGCAATAACCTGATCCTCACGGGCATTGCGATTTTACGTTGTTATATGTATGTATTGGATGAAAGGCAATAAAAATTAAAAAAAAAAACACAAAAAGTATAAGTAAAACGATACAGTCATCCCCCTTCCTTTTTTTCCAATTTAACAATACTCATACAACTCAATCATAAATTAAGCAAATATTTTTATTCACACCAAGTAATATACTATTACGCACACATCGAGTATATTTTGCAGTTAACTTTGATTTTTCAATTAAGAATGTTCTTTGACTATTAGAAATTGTTAAAATAAACTAAGGAAGAATTGTCATTTGCCAAAAAATTCGCATCATCCGCCAAAAAATATTCAAGTAACCTACATACACGAATCAAAAAACTGCAAAAATCGACTCCAACTATTTTATTGGGTACCACATCGAGTTTTGACAATTTTTTGTCGAAAGATAGCAAATTGTTCCGAGTTCCGACTTCCGATCCTACTAGTAGTATTTGAATTAAACTTTATAATGTATTTTAAGTATTAGGTTGCTTTACTTGTAAGTCGTTTTAAGTATAACTCAATAACTACTAATCGGATCAGAATAGAAACTAATATTGGACCGCCTCGGTATCACGACCTATATTTCTAAAAAAGAACTATCAAAATGGATTAGCTATTGGCCGAGTAATCGCGTAACAAACGTTCATTACAAACAGTTGGTTTGAGAACCTCCTCCTTTTTTGGAACTGGTTGATTAAAAAAATTGCCTTATTACATTCTATACTACAATATTTGTAATTTGGTTTGTTTTAACATTATTTGCTAATGATAACCAGTTCCAGTATTTTTTTTTTCTTAAATATTACTATACTGCGTGTTAATTTTTTTACTTATGATAGTAAAAATTACATTTTTGATAGTTAAAGTATTTTTTTCTTAGATATTGCTATACTGCGTGTTAAAATATTTCGACAAGGGAGCACAGCAAATAGTCCACTACAGTATGGTTTACGACAATGAGTTCTAAGTGATACTTTACAACAAATTTTATTATTTTTATCATAAATAAACAAAACGAATAGCAATTGCCCTAATATTGTACCTTGTGGTACCCCAGAAGCATCTAAGATGACATCATATTCATGAACAATAAAAACGTCCTTTTGTGTTTGATTAGAAACATGACTTAAACCAGCGGTACAAGCTACCTCTGATTACATTAAATACAAGTTTTTCCAGAAGTTTTTATGGTCCAAAAATCAGTGTACTATATGTGTACTTTTCAGGATCTAATCATTTTACAAATAAGTGACATATATTAACAACTAATCTTGGTCCTTTGAAAATATCGAGAGATCGCGGTTCTTCATAAAAGAATGTTGAGAAATATTCAAATTAGCAATAATTAAATTATTATTTACAATTACATTTGTATCTAGTATCCTAAATAAGTTTTTTTTAGGATACGAGATACAAATGTAATCGTAAATAAAAATTTGTATCTAGTATCCTATTTAGACCAAAACCATTGTCTTGAACTAGGTTCAAAAACGAAGTAAAAGAATGATTAAAACAAACTACATACCTTAAACGGATTGTAAGAATTTTTATTTTTATAATTTTACAAAATTTGGTTCATTTGTTTTTTTTTAATTATTCAATTAATAACATATTTCCAGAAGAAATTAATATCTCGTTAGTATTTTATTATATTTATTTAATTCTATTTCTTTCTAAACATACTGAATTGCTCATAATCTGAAACGTTTTCATATTTTCACCATTCAATCAATCAATCAAGTTTTATTCTTATTAGAACATACGAACCCTCACTGGTAGTGGTAGTGAAGGTTATATGAACATCTCACATTACTTAGGGTTTTTTTTAGAAATTGAAGAGATAGTTTAATAGAACATTCACACTGCTACATTTAACAGATTCTAGCTCCTAAATTTTATTCAAATTATACCTGCACTAATTCGGAATATCAAATCAAAGAATTCAGAATCTCAGAATTCAGAATCAAATAATAGTTAGAACTTTTAAAATAGTACTGGGTTCTGACATAAAAAGGTGGATGACGTTTATCTGTCGGGATAAGCGTGGTGGTTTGGTTTTTAAATCTATTATATTGCGAGCAGTTAAAGATAGATATTAAATTTAGGAGTTGTTCATATGCCGAAGTAGTTACCACGTTAGATAATAACTATGTATAACCGACTTATATTATTACGTCGAAGAAATTAATTAAATAGTTAACACTTACGTATAGATATACTTACAACATTCACGTTCATTTAAGGTAACAAGGCAATTATGTAGATAAATTTAAGAAATCACATTCATCTTATTCAAAAACAAGTTTATTTTATTAGTATTTTTTAAATGGGACTGAATACAAACTTTATATTTCATATTTATATATCAACATAACATAGAACCAACCATACGGCAATTTATAACTTACACCCAAAGGATTTTTTCCCTATGGGAAAAAAATGATGACTACCCTATAATTTAGCATAATACATGACGACACTGACTATAACAGCAGAAAAATGAGTTACAGCGTAGAACTGATTGGGGCCTAGTCTGCCTGATTTCAAACTAGATGTATATTCGAGTAAATAGAAAATATTTATTTGGTAAATTCATCCGGATGGAATCCGCCTTTTTTTATATTTCTGCCTACACGGCGTCAGTTTTCGTCGTTGTTGTGCTTCATGCTGAAAGATCGGGTAGCCTCTCATCTCCTCCTACGACTAGGGGAGCTGCCTGCTTGTTCACTATCTTAAGTCATGACATAAAAAAGAGATGGCGACTCACCAACGAGGGGCACGACGAGAGTGTAGGCGGGCGAGGGGGCGAGCGCGGCCCGCAGCAGCTGGAGGTGGTCGATGAAGCAGTTGGTGTCCGGCACCACCCACCGCGGGACCACCTCCACCTCCACGCTCACCCAGTCGCTGCCCAGCAGCTCCTGACACACACATACACCACACATACACACTCACTCGCCCGACACGAGGCCGCTCAACACAGTCTCCGAAGCCGGCGTTATATATGAAAAGGGTTAAAAATCATGTCTGCCGAAATACCTATAGTTGCTCCTTCATATATTATATTAGTCCCCAACGTAGCGGGCGAAATATGTCATGTGAGTAACAACCGGCAGCAGATTTCTCAAGTGACTGACTCTTCACTGATATTTCACACCATTTACAATGAAAGAGTTTGAAATTTGAATACTATAATAAATATATAAAATAATAAAAATTATACCGAATTTTAGTTTTCTGGATCCTCGATATTAAAAAAGGTCGATATCCCCTTTTTGCTCTTTATAAGTGTATCAATAAACTCGATTGATTTTATATAAAAATATTTTATAGTACCTGCATACGCTTACGTCGCCGTTCTAATGTTGCTTTGCGAGATTCGAGTTGCTCTTTTCGTCTGAGAAGTTTTTTCGTCGCCTCGTCGGTTCCTTCGTGTAATTCTTCATTTAAGCTTGCTGGTCCACTTGTTACCCCGCTACCGCTATCACCATCCTCAGAATCTTCGGACTGTTGATTTGGAAATGTGTTAAATATTTCAATTTTATCATCTTTCCCATACTTGGGATATGTAAATTGCACATGTTTTTAAGAAAATGTTATGTGAATTACGTCAATAAAAAACAGCGTTTCCACCAACCATAAAAGTGACCAATAAATAAATGTTCCTAAGTAGATATTACGATCGCATAGCTATAGTTCCATGGTTCTAGTGTTATTCCGTATGTTAAAGAGATCCTCACCAAATGCTGCAGCAGTGGAGTATAGTTTGACGGTGTCCGTTGGACTGCGCTCACGTAGCGCGGACGACCGTCAGTTGGGAACTCGAGCTTCAGTACCGGCGGCACAACGCCGACTAGGAATCTATATACAAACAACATCATTTTACAAAATTATTTAATCATATACCTAAAAATAACTCCAGAAAGCTTCACCCGTCCGATTTTATTATCTTTCCGGTTTCGGTTTGCAAAAAGTCTTTAAATTGGGGAGCATATAGTCGCATCACATGTGGCTTCACACGAATATGTTTTCCAAATAAGTTAATTATGGCAGAAAGTTGACTCACTCCCGCGACGCTAGTTGGTAAGGATTTAGATGTAAATAGTCGAGGCTAAAATTTTTTTGAATTTGTTAAGTGGTTGTTTTTCCCCATTTTATTTTAAATTCGTCAAATATGAATTAGGTTTCGCTTTCGTTCTGGTCAGACAAGAGAACGAAAAGTGAAATAAGAATAAAGAAGCACTGACTCGGTGCCAAAGAAGAGCAGCTTGCGCACGCGCAGCGCCAGCTCGGCGGCGGGGAGCGGCGGAGGGGGCGGAGTCAGCCAGGCGGCGGCGGGCTCCATGTACATCAGCGGCGTGAACCCCCCCAGCGACGCGTCCTCCGGCAGCCGCACGCACACCCAGCCTGCACAGTGCACACGCGCCGATATCGTTACGAGTTATAATAACATTACAGTACGATCAAATATTTTTCAACTATTTTTAAAAATTAATAGTTCGTTTGGAAACTAATATAAACGCATATATTCGAAGAGTAAACAAGAAAATTACATTCAAAAACATAACTCTGACTTTTAGAAACGCATGAATTTCGTTTGGATGTGTGCCCGGTGGGCGACAGGCTTACCACCCATCACATTTTGGGACTCGGTGTCTTCGACTAGTCGTGTGTGGGTTAGTTGTGCCTCTGCCTAACTCTTCGAAGATATGTTTAATCACTTCAATGTAAACAAATTGTTACATTATAAACAGTTTGGATTTACCAAAAGTTTCTCAACCGTTGATGCAGGCGTGGAATTATTAATAAATGTATTTGAATCCTAGAAGAATTTGCATGATGCATTAGGTGTATTCTGTGATCTCTGTAAGGCTTTCGACTGTGTTCATCATGATACTCTGATCAGGAAATTACGCTATTACGGAATCAAGAACCAAGCTCTTGATGACATGATCTCATACTTGGACAATAGATTTCAGAAGGTTAAAATAAATGGTAATACTTTTTCAGGTTCTGCGGTTACGATTGACGTACTGCAAGGGTCCATTCTTGGACCACTTGTGTTTCTTTTATATATATAAAGGACTTACCTTATCATATCAGGGATATCCACGATATTGTACTGTTCGCGGATGACACTTCACTTATATTTGAAGTGAAAAGACAATTAGGTAAGTATGACGAAGTGAACAATGCTATATCCAAAGTTGTACACTGGTTCACAGTTAACAATCTTCTTTTAAATGGTAATAAGACGAAATGTATTAATTTTTTAATGCCCAATGTCCAATGTACAACTAAATGGATCTAAACTGAATCTGGTTGAATCCACTATCTTTTTAGGCATCACAATTGATAATAAATTACAATGGGGCCCTCATATTGAGAAACTGGCATTTAGGCTTAGTTCAGCAGCATTTGCAGTAAAAAAATAAGAATAATAACAGATGTTGAAAAGGCCCGAATAGTGTATTTTAGTTATTTTCATAGTTTAATGTCTTATGGGATACTTCTTTGAGGAAATTCTGCAGATATAATTACTATATTTGTATTACAAAAAAGAGTTATTAAAGCTGTTTATAATCTTAATGTAAGCGACTCCCTGCGAGAAAAATACAAAGAAATAAATATTTTAACCTTCAGTTCTCAATACATTTATGAGAATTTAATGTATATTAAAAAAAACTATGTATGTTTACAAAAAATGTGATGTTCACGATGTAAATACGAAGGATAAAAAAAATCTAGCCGTATACAAAACTCGTCTCCATAAAATTAGTAAATCCTTTTTTCGGTCAATGTATACGTTTCTACAATAAGCTGCCCATTGGTGTTAGAGATCTACCTTTAAATAAGTTTAAAAAATGTATAAAAGCAAAATTATGTCAAAAAGGCTATTATACGATCCCAGAGTATTTGGCAGATGAACATGCTTGTGGATAGAGTTTTCAATCTCCCACTGCAATTTGTAATGTGATTTGTTGTAACTTTTTATTTAAGTTAAAATTAGATTGTAATTTGTATTTTTAATCTAGTTTATATAGAAACTATTATTATTGAAAAAAGATAAGCCCGCTGAATTTCTTTCGCCGGATCTTCTCAGTGTGTGGCCGCGATTCCGATCCGGTGGAAGTGTAAATAAAAATGTCAACGTGCACAAATACCACTAGTATGGTTCAAATGAATAAAGATTTGATTCCAAAATTGCAATAACTGTTATCCAATTTGAAATCAATGCCGAATTGGAACATTTAATTTAAATAAAAAAGTTATTTTTATGTATTATTGACAAACATTTAAAGAAATACAACATCAGGTTTCTTTTATTTCTCTTTACAAGTCAATGGCCCCACAGAGGTATTTTGTAACATACAGTCACGGACGCCGCTAATACTTTTGGCGGAAACCACGGAGTTGTGTGACTCCGGATTTGATAAATTAAGAAATTTTAACAAACAACTTTCTCGTTTTGCAAATTAAAAAAACTCTACCAAACCGACCCGTTACCTTAACAATAAAAAATAGTAATTCGACAAATAAAAATAATTCTCAGTAGCTAAATTTTGCAAAACATCGTCAGATGAATATTACAAATGCAAGTGCTATCTAAAGAGAAAATTATTCAGGACAAAAAAACATTTGTCATATAAGTGAAAATTAAAAGTATTTATATATCACTAGATGTCGAAACAAACGTACCAGGATAAAAACAAAGCCAAAAAACCAAACATCTTCAAAATCGGTCCAGCAAATTTGAGACATATAATATGTTGCGTAACATATTCCGACATTGTTGCATCTATAAAAATCAATAAAATTGGAATGCCTGTTAAAATAACCGCTTTTTACTACATGCATATGAATGAATATTTATACGGTACATATACCAAAATATTGTTTACAATTTTTGTCTATCAGTTTGTTCCCGCTAATCTATGAAACAGCTTGAACGATGTTGACAGGACACAGGCAGCTAGCTGATGTAGTAAGGAGTAACTGGGCTACTTTTATAGCTGTTGGTAAATTCAAGTCAGACGAAGTCTTGGGCACAGTCAGTATGATATAAAAACAAAGTATTTTTATAGTTATACATAAATAATATATATCATAGTTGCCATTCAGCTCACCTTCCTTCATTTCACTTTCAAATTGTATCGATTTATCGTCACGCTCTTCTAGTATATTCATGAGTTTGGCCAACCAGTCCCACGGGTCATTGTCACTCCTGGTAAAAAAACAAATTAAATTAACCAAAACACAAGATTTACATTTTACTAGCTGACCCGGCAGATGTTGTTCTGCTATGAAAAAATTGGGATGAGGCACCCTTATCACTAAGGGGTATGAAAAAGATTCACCCTTATCACTTAGGGTTATAAAAAATATATTATGTTGGTCGATTCTCAGACCTACTCAATATGCTCACAAAATTTCATAAAAATCAGTCAAGCCGTTTAAGAGGAGTATGAGAACGAACATTGTGACACGAGAATTTTATATTTAAGATATACTTAATGTCTTTTAACTAAAGTTCTGGGGCTTATACAGAGGCGTCTTAGGTAGTATTATTTTAATACTGTTTATCTACGTCAAACTGCGACTTGTGATGCTTGAATAGGGTTGAATCTCTGCGTTAACGCGTTGTAGTATTGCAATAAGGTTACTTTAAGCAGTCTCGGCAAGCCTGGCAAGTTGTGGGATAAGATCACGACTTTGTAACTTGTAATGTCGGATCTCCGGATAAACTGCAGGGATTGCTCCATCACTAAAGTAAGCAAATAATATGTTTGTGTTGAGTCGACAATACTCATGCAAATAAATAAACTAGAGGCCCACCCCGGATTCGCACGGTTATGAAATGCATACTATAATAGCATACTACTCTTTAAAAGACGTTTTGGAAGATAGGATTAAGTAATTAAAAAATAATCAAACTGATTAGGACCTAGTGACTATCTTATTTTATTGACATTGAATATATCTAATTGTACCTAACTTTGACTAATATTAAATATTATGAAGAATTTATTGGCGATATTGTTACTATGTTATAATGATTGAAACTATGTAATTTGTATTTTAATGTGAATTTGCACGCCTAATGGGCGTAGATAAGAGCACCTAATATTTACATTGTTAACACAACTATTGTAACCTTATCTGCAAATAAAGATGAATTGAATTGAAACATACATATAAACCTTCCTCTTCAATCACTTAAATATCTATTAAAAAAACCGCATCAAAATCCAAAGTTTTAAAGAGTTAAGCATAAGTCCCTTTGGGACATAGGGACAGAGGAAGCGACTTTGTTTTATACTATTTAATGAGATCAAACTAAACCGATTCTTAGTTGTTATACTCACTCAATTTCAAATTTATCGAAAGCTGGCGGTGGGTTCCATATACTGCTGTGGCATAACATCCAATCTGACCATACCTGTAAAAACAATTACCATGTTCATTGAGTCAACATGTGAAAACCCTATCTTCCGCAAGAAGACTTATCTAGTACTAAAGGTGACTTATATTGAGAATAAAGACAATGTCTTATTACACTACTTTATGCAGGATTAGTAGTACCGCCTTATCTGTTCCTGTCGCAATAATCACTTCTAGCCATAGTCCCACATTAACCCGGTGCTAGCATCCGCGATTGACTACGCACCGGTAACCGAAGTCATATAATACCCCGTCATGTATTATCAGACCCCGCTGATCCGATAAAGTCGATGGCGACCAACGTCAGCCTGCCGCACAATCCTAATACAAACTCATATAACACCACAGTCGCCGCGGCTAACTTTTTTTCGACCGGCGCCTAACGCCGAGCGGAGAATCACTACTCCCCAAATAACTCCCGAAAGTCTAGCCGGTGGTACAAGCGGAGTTGTAGGGAACAGTCCAATCTATATAAACAATAATGTCTCGGACTGAGCGGTCTTCTCGCCCTCAAAGTCCTATGAATTTGTAAAAAACTGAGAGTTTGGCAACACGTTAGAAATTTAAAAAAAGCCATAGTCATTTTTCGGTTAAGATGGAGAATAAACTCCGAGCCTTAAGTTAAAATCGCACCAAATATTATTATATATAGTTAATGTGTATATAAGTAGGTATATAGTATCTTATATATTTAGTGTTTACAGACGTGTCCATTGGAAACTGCGTCAGCTTATTTAACTATTTTAAAAACTAACAACAGTATCGTAAATGAAGTATAAACCTTTAAACATTGGAAAGAGGAAAGAAGGAAATCACATAAAGTTACCTTGATAGCAGGCAAAAGAAGTAAAGCATCAGAATGCTGCTGCGTGTGCGGCGGCTCGGGCAGCAGCGCACAGCAGCGCTCCAGCAGCGCCCCGAACATCAGCAGCGACACACCCAGCGCACACTCCACCCACGCGGATCGCTCCCTGCTGTTGTCTCCTGTACACACATACATACTATTTAACTATTATTACTAACTGTTACCCTATGTTTTCAAGGTTTTAGCCAACTTTAAACCAAGCTGGTTCTCAATTTGTTAAATTTTTTTTGGTACGTATCTTTTTCCATTACTAAAAGAAAAATCAATCGATTACGATAATTCTACTGTTGTTCGAAACTTTCAAGGCGGAAACAAATTATGTGCCTAAAAATGTTTCATTTGAATCTATTTGGCAATTATTATAGTGACTTGTGATTGATTTCGGAAACAGCATTAAGTCAAATACATTAGACAAAAACCTAATTACCACTGAACAGCATAAAAAAGCTATTTTTTAAAACAATAGCTTCTTTTCCTTATTACATTTATTCATGAACTAAACGTGTTAAATTCTTCCTAATCGAAGCAGTTCTATAATACAACATTAACATACGCATTTCGAATTCAATTATTAAAATCCAAGATCCATGAACAACCAGACCTTCAATATTTTTATAAAAATTGGAAAAAAATCAGCGCATTATTCTTGACTGTAAGGAACGATAGAGTTACTAAGAAATATCGATTATCGAAGCATATACAGGTATCGGGTATCTTAATACTTTAACAAAATGCAACTGCGACGTAACACCCTCGACATTACAGCTTCACGATCTGCCAAAATCAGTAGAGACTTAACAGTGACCGCACAGCGTCTGTCTAGGTTGGAAACAATTTAAGTTTTTATAAAATAGCTAACGGTCGGTCAAGGAACGGAATCATCGGATCATACTCACTTCGAAAGATTAACATCTTTCACTGATAGCCGTCGGATTTTGCATAAAATATTGCTGTTATTAAAAGATTAATTTTCCATTACAAGCTCAATGTCACTTAATGGGGGACATCTTTAAAATCGTCGAGATTTAAAAATCGGTTTTCAAATCCTATGTCACCTCACTAAGTAGTTAAAATTAATCGAACAACATTTTTGGAGTAATCCTGTGAACATAAAACTAACGGTGTGATGGCTACCTTCCCAAGACATTATACTCGTAATAAGCAACCTGAATTTAAATATACTTGTTAATTTGCTGTATTTTGTTTTTAATTAAGTCTAAGAGTTTTGGAACTTATCATTTACTTTAATAATGCCTTAATGCTATAGAGTATCTTATTATGCAGCCATGTTCTTTTTCGCAAAATCTTATTTTCGCTAATTATAATTTTAATTCGTAAGACGATGTAGCAAATAAGCATTTCTTGATGCTTAGACGTTTGGTCGACCATAAACACCAAAGGTGGTAATGGTGCGTTGCCAACCTGAGGCCGAGATTTAAGCCTATTGTGTAAGTTAGGTAATCTAACCCTACAACCGGAACACAACAGTGGCAAGCAATAGCTTTAAGGCGGTTTTAATAGTTAAGGCGGTTGTACCCTTCCGTTCGAGACGTCATCAGTTTCTACTAGTCGTCTTTGCTGCTTCTCTTGGTCCGGACTCCTTTGCAGAATAGACCATCAGCCTTCCTGTCAGGCAGATCGTAAAAGGCGAGCGTAGGCTTACCGTCACTAACACCGTGACATACGACTAGGTGGTAGAGTTTCGCAGTGACTCGCCCGGTTTGGTACCATCGCCTTACCTATTCCTGCCACCATAACGTCCAATGCTTGCCGTTGACGTGTTACGGTTCGGAGGGTAAGGTAACCGGGAAACTTACTTTTGCTTGAGGCCCGGCCTTAGGTTGGCAACGCACCATTACCACCTTTGGTGTCTCTAGACGGCGTGAATTTCTTACCATCAGGAAATCCGTCTGCTTGTTTGCCTTCCATTATCATAAAAAGAACTGTTTTATGTTCGAAAAAGTCTCAACAAAGGTTTTGAGAGCAAATGAGCCAGTAAGTCTTTGTGTTCAGGTGGGGTTGAAGTTGTATATGTTTAAATGTTCGTACGGTCATGACTTATGCAGTTTTAATCCGATTTAAATGAATTTGGTAGTGTATGTGTTAACATGTCTGATATGTTTTTGAGTTCGAACGTGGGCGATATCGGGTGGTGTTAGGACGACCTAACTGGGGGTTCGAAAAATAAATTTTGGACATCTTTATATCTATCTCCTAAGGTTGACTCACAGAAACCATTTTTATTTCTGATATGTATCTTAGTTACCTTGGCCATTTAATGTAGATCAAAATTGCTTTTTACTTTTTTAAACCAAAATGAGAACCACGTTAGAAGTTATCACAGATTTAATTTTACTTGCAACCAAAAAAATACGTAGATCGCAACGGCTGGCATCGCCCCTCATACTTACGCCTTGCGCTGCTTCTTGCTTATGAGAATGGCACCACGCCAGGCTACGAATTGTTCTAAGGTTCGATCTTTGAAAAATGTCAGAGTTGCCTATGTGTGGTTCGAACCAATTAGGAATCCCCAAAGAGAAGCCTGCTTCTTATTTTCATAAAAGGCAAGATTTGCAAAAATAAAATAAGAATATAGAATAAGAATATATAAATAAAATTAATATATATATTAACTATACTTAATTAAATATATTAATTGAATATATTTTATTATAAATAAAATAAAAATATTTAAGTAAAATTTTAGTAGGTATATGAATTTAGATATTTCAAAGATTCTATCTTTGAAATATCTATCTTCTTTCTATTATATCTAAGAAAGAAATATTCAGGGTAAAGAAAAAGGGGAATTATTTACACCGAATTTATAGCGTGCGAAGCCGCGGCCCAACGCCAGTATTATATATTTAATTTGTGATCGGGGACAAGACTGGAAAACTGCATGTTTGAACTGACCGCAGCAAAATAAAGTTGTGTACACGCTACCCTAAATCCAATAATACGAAGGCTTCTTGGTAAAATTTTGTTAACATACTCATATCAAAGAAATGGTGAATGATGGATTATTGTAATCATATAAGGATTTATTAACTCCTCGCGAGGTCTCAGCTTGGAGCGAACTACTAGTTTTATACTTTCCCTACTGTTCCTAAAATATTTTTAGGCACAACTGAACAAAAACATTTTCAGGAAGAATAGGGAATATTCATAAAACAGCGATTCACTGCACTACTAGTTGTAACTGATAGATGTTCGATTGCATGTTTAAACTGCATAATGTGTACTAACCTAAAATTACATTACCCGATAAGGTTATACCGGATCCGCCAAGACATAATACTTAACAAGTCATCGGTTGCAACTCGTACAGTACATATATAGAATTCTATTTATGGCACCGTGGTTAAAAATAGAAAGACAACTTATTGGCTTTATTATAAACGCTGTTTTGTTGACTTTGGCTTACCGTCTTCTCAATAATAAAAATAGTAGTAGTAGTAGTAGTAGTAGTAAAAATAATAGTAATGGACGTATTTAAATACATAGTTTTAAGCCCAACTATTAAAAATTATATAAGTAGTTATAACAGTTGATGATGATGATGATGATGATGATGATGGTGGTGGTGGTGATGATATAAAACTTGCTTTAGCTGTTACCTTTTTAAATAAGCATAGCAACATAAACATAACAGTGTATCTAACTACACCATAAAAATATAGTATCGGAAAGCGAACAGCAGATCACAATATTTTTCATTACACGAACCACTTGTTTTTTAGCCCCGAAGGAAAAACCAGGGTGTTATAGAGCGAGAGGTGAGCGTGTGTGAATGTCTATGGTACCATACTTAGAAAGGGATAGACCGACTTCGATGCGAATATTTTTTTTCAAAAGCTGACGTGGACG
>NJDD01002857.1:302820-321784 GCA_002245505.1 Calephelis nemesis
CCTGCACTAATTGCTAAATTAGCATGTACCCCAAATTATTTTGTTACGTATCCTTTTAACTAGTTAATTCATTAGGGACATAGGTATCAAGTTTTATTAATATGAAGCGATTACCTCAATATGATCATTAGCTAAAGTGGACTTGGGGCATTAGACAAGATTACATATTACGTAATTCATAATTACCGTGTCATTTCATATAAATAGGAAATACCTACGACTTTGTGATTTATTAGAATGTGTTGGTCAAAGGATAAAAATATTATAAATTACACTTGGTATAGTCATAAGTATATTTAAAAACTAAACGTAATATTTTTTTTGAAAATTTTGAAGATTTAAAAAAACAATCGCAAGTGATTTCAAAAATTAACAAATAAATATAAAGAAATCTCAAATCGCAATATCGCAAACCTTGCGATTACAGATCTTTATTTTTCATGATTTTTTCTTAAATAAATTGTAATTCTTCCATTTGTGCACACAACATCATATGACATTTTATCGAAAAGTAATGACCAGCAAAAGTCATTTCCAGCAAAAAAAAAACATTTAAAACATCAAGATCCTATGTCTTTCATAGCCGATTTTCGATCAACCGTGTGCCGCCAGCGCCAAAGTCGCCATTACCGCCGCGCCTCGCATTCGTCATTTCAAAGTTTATGGACAAATACCCTTATTTTCCGATTACTATTAACAGAATGAATACGGTTAACAGATATGTTTCTATTAACCGATCAATAGGCGTATTCATAAACTCAAACATTTTTCATTTCTGTTAACCGAAATAAATAAGTAACAGATAGTATCTGTTAATCAATAAACAAAACGGTTAATAACAGATACGTTTCTGTTATTAACCGTAACCGTCCGTTCCCTGCACATAGGTTTTTCGGGGGTTAGTGGAAATTTGTAGAGTTAGTGATGTATTTTAATGTTAAATACATTAATGTAATGATATTCAATTGACAGCCGTTGTCGTGTGCCAATATTGTAACGCAACTATCGATTTACGTTACACTGCTTTGTAAAATCAACGTCATAATCTTTGGACTTCGCCTTACTCTAATAAAAAAAAACAATAAATATCTTTCATAGTATAGTACATTATACATATTTACTTGTACATACATGAAGTGCCTATAGGCCCAGCTAGGTGCCTATAGGCTGCGGTTATCTTTTACTTTGCTACTATTACTATTATTTGCTGTCTTTTGTCAAAAATAAATAAGAATTGTTACATATAAACATGTTTAAAAATGTAACTTACATTTATGTTACTGCGTATGCGCATAGTAAACTAAACGTTGTATAAAACATGGCATACGAAGACAGAAGTATGTTAAAAATGACGGACAGCGATCCGGTTACTTATAAATACACGGAGGTTAAAAATAACTAGAAGGGATTGCACCTGCAATATTTACAAGATGCAATTACTGTGTAAAACGTATTACACGCATTATCTTATACCTTCTAACGATTTATGGCATTGTTGACGTTAACGTTACCTTCTAACGCTTTATGGCATTGTTTACGTTAACGTTTACAGCCTGTTTTATTAATCTATCTACAGTTAGAGATAGGCCTATTAGAGTTTTCTTGCTAAGATATTTTAGTTAATTACATACATACATAATTTTGCGCCAAGTCCTTTACGGGGTAGGCAGAGGGTATCGAGTGCTAAACCTCACGATCCTGGCAGACCTGCCTGTCTTCCTCCACGTTCATTACCCTTTTCATTCAACCATGTCGTTTTCAGAGACTCTGGAAACCGCCTCCGGACAGCAACCGAGCGATTTGATCGTGAAATGTCAACCTAGGGATCAACGGGTACCTACATCCGTCCACATTCGCATTGTATGTCTGCTTTGTCAATCTTTGCACATGACCAAACCAGCAGAGCATGCCCTTTCTCATTTTAACATTAACACTTTGTTTCAATCATCAACTAAAACTCTTACATCCGTTCTGGCTTCGTTTCTTTCAAACACCATAACTTTGGTTTTCATCGCATTCAAATGTAAGCCTTTTTTTTACAATCACCTACCATAACTGTGACCAGTGTTTGCAACTCAGATGGTGTGCAGCATCATCTAAATGAAGCAGGCAGTGCACCACTTGGTCACCCATACGCATATTCTCAAAGGGCACGATGACCGCGCCACAAGTCTTCGGGTACTCTGCCGCTCCTCTTACATTTCTTATAAAAAACCCAAAAAGACCCATCCTGAACAGCAGGCTTGATCATCTCAGCTGTAACCCTATCTACTCTCGCAGCCTTGTCATATTTCATACTTCTTATCTTCCATTCAACTTCTTCCATAATAATGCCATCACATTTCGCCTCCGCGATTTCTGAATCATTTGAGTACGCAGACCCAGCGGCAGCGTCCTAAGTATATTCATACATATCTCCATAAAATTAACTCCATTGTTTTATTACGTCATCCGTGCTTGCAAGAATATCACTACTCTTAGACTTAATTTTTATTCATTCTAGAGGGAGACCAACAACTCCGAGACCTCTTCACCTATTATAAGTGGCAAGCCAATTGCCAGTGGGGCACAAATCCAATACCGGGCAACGTTAATGTAACCAAAATATTTCGTCTATAATGTTATATACAAAATTTAAAAAAAGGAAAGTAAAATTAAATTATTTCTGAAACCAGTTCAACAAATGGTTTGGCAGCATTGCTGATTTAATAAAATAATAAAATAAATCTTTTCAATATATTTATCCACACAAAAATCCCATTTTTTTTAAATATTAGTAATTAATTAAAAACTTCGATGTTTTTATAGGAACTTGGATTAACACATTCGATAGTTCTTATCCCGGAACAATGTTAATGTGAGACGACGAGAGCAAAGCCGCGGGCATCAGCTAGTAGACCATAATCCTTTTGTTGATAGAGTCGACAAACGAAACATATTATTAATAAGGAGTTCGAATACCATTTCACATCTATGTTTTCGATAGATTACGAAGAATAGTTAAACCGAAAGCTATGATAAATACATATAAGATAATTAAACGTATTCTGTGTTCTAAAAAATATTTATAAAAACTTAATAAAGACAATTTTGTGCAGCATATTTAGCTACATTTAAAATACGAAATGCATTTTATTTAATTAGTTAGATAAAAAATCAATGAGATACGATAGTACGACATATCGTTTGAAATACAAAATTGCTCGAACATCAATTCATTTACATTTCATTATAGACTGGAATCTAAAGTCACAAATATATAAAACTATTAATACATGATATAATTTTAATGATTTGTTTATAATCGATAATTGAATTCCGTAAGACAAAAGCGGCGCATCGAACTTATTACACACAATCAACTTACCTTCATTAACTTATATGCAAGAGCATATACTTCCGTTATCTATCTTCTTATATAAAAAATTCTCGTGTCACAATGTTCGTTCCCGTACTCCTCCGAAACGGCTTGACCGATTCTCATGAAATTTTGTGTACATATTGAGTAGGTCTGAGAATCGGCCAACATCTATTTCTCATACCCCTAAGTGATAAGGGTGACTCACCCCAATTTTTTTTACTAAAAACGCATTAAAAAATAGCAGAACAACGTCTGCCGGGACAGCTAGTTGACTATATAAATATCATATACACATATATACAAATCACTTATGTTAATTTTCTATAGTTTGACTTTTTCATAAAAACTAACCAAATTAAATCTTGACCTTAAAACATTTTCTTGTACCCAAAGTTCAAAGATTTTCATAATCACAGAACTTAGGACCCATAAATCTCAATTATTTTATTGGTAATGTCGACAAAGACGAATGAATACCTGAATCTGAATACCGACATCGGCTATCATTTTACATTTATGAGTTTGATGGGATTACATTTTACCTACACACATTTAGAATACATTCAATTTTGAATCGCAAGCAAATATGAACCTTTTTTAATTACTAAAGTCTCAGCAATCTTAATTCGTTTTGCTTTTTTAATTAAAATAAAACATTACAATTTGATATCCTTTTAAAAGATTTAAGTTCCTTAACAAAATTAGTTTATTGAACCTACCAACACGAAAGATTCCCGCGAAATCGTAGGGGGCGGCGCCATCCTGTGGTACATCAACCTTTGACTTGCAATTATATATTTTTACGACCCACTAACTATAAATGAAGTGTATGCGATGGGATATGATGCACTAGCACTATCACGATAATAAAAAACAGGTAAGTGTGAGTCTTTATTTAAAAGCAAAAAATTATGAACAAAAAACTACAAAATAATGAACTTTTTTCATTGATAACAATAGTTTAGAGCTTATTTTTTTAATCATAATTAAATTTCTTAATAATATATAACTGGACAGTAACGACATTATTATAAGATCAATTAGATTATGAGTGCCCTTAGATTTGAGCCTCAGAAACGTTTTTTATTTCGAGAAATAAGCAAGCCATTAGAAAATATTACATTTGCATTATAGCTGTTAACTGATGCCTAAAAACTTGTGAACACTTAACATATGATGGCACACAAGCTTACACCGAAAACGGTGCTAAGAGCTGAACTCACATTTGATTACCATTCTAAGCCACGAGTTGAAACTTTCCATGATGATGATGTTGAACTTCAGGCGACTTTGTTTCACCATGGTCATTACGGCAAATTCGAAGTCTTTACTGTCTAACAACTTTAAGACTTTCAGTTTAACCCGTTAACAGTAAATATTATCTAAACTAAAGGTATTTCTCGAAAGTATTCTTTAAAACAATTGCTACAAATAAGTTAAAATTATTTACAAAAGCAAAAAAAACAAACGGTTTACTTGACAATAGACCTACGCTGTACAGTTTACTCGCTTCTCTAACTCCCGTTCCTTGACTAAGAGCTGTCTGTTCCAAGAGTATAGCGAGCACTAACGTTGTGGCTTCCATAAGAAAGTTGTTCAGATTTTGATTAGAGGTTAAGGTAATAAAAAAACCCGTATACCTCTTACTAATTGTGGATACTAATACGTAAGTATAGATATGACAAACAGTTCATCAGCGCCACCCACCATAGTATTAGAAAGACAAAATATATGCTTATCATAATCATCAGTCGGAAGACGTCCACTGCTGGACATAGGCCTCCCCCAAAGATATGCTCACATCAATTAAATAATCCCTAAGCCCTGAACTGCCTCGTCAACGTCCTTGATACTGCAAGTTTATTAACTTATCTATTTAAAGTATTAACATCCTGTGTACACAATATTGGTGATTTTTCCTAAAAAAAAATAACGTCACAAAATAAATCAAACGTTCAATAACCGAGTCAGCGATCTCAAAATATCAGACCACTGGTCTGCCGGCTGTTGTGAGTTACAAACAGCTTTTTTATCGATTTAATGATTTCTTACGGCAATTGTATTCGTCTCGGTTCACTTGCCTGAGAAGGTCAAAAAAACAAGAATTCCCGCAATAAAACCAAACATGTAATATCGTTTAATACTACACAAGTATGAAAAACATAATAATATATAAGCCCAGAGCGCTACGAGCGCAAAAAGTTTACTTATTTACGTCTTTTTGCATAGTTATTCAACATTTACGGTATTAGGGTTGCGTGCGCAGTTGACTTAAAGTAAGCACTAATTATGGCAACTTATTCCTTCTGGTTTCTCGTTTTAATTTCGCTATCCTCGTAATTCACTATAGGCCAAAATATTATCCAATTTTTAACTACGTTAGTGGCTTCAGATGTACGCGTCATTACTGTGGTTCGTAATATCTCCGCCTTCGCTTGACCGATTTCATCTTCACGCCTTCACGCCCATATTGCCGAAGGGGTAGGCAAAGGCACAACCAGGGCACCCACGACTAGCCGAAGATACTAAGTCTCACAATGTGATAGGTGGCAAGTCTATCGCCAACCGGGCACATTTCCAATCCCGAGCAACATTTTTTTTTATTAGAAAATTGGAAAATCCCAATTTTCTTTTTGTTGCCCGACCCGGGATTCGAACCCGGGACCTCATGCAGTCAAGTCCAACAACTGATCCGCTAGACCACAGAGGCGATTATAACTTCTTCGTAAATATTGATAACTTTTTAAAACAATAACTGTAAACATTTACTGTTATTTAAAAAATACATTAATTTGTTATTAATTATACAAACATAGACGACATTATGACATTTGATTTGACTAGTTCTTATCTTGCGTCAAAAATATATTTGAGCTTAAACAATTTTAGTTTGTTTTAAATTTTTAGTTTGTTTTTGATGGTCGAGTTAATTTGATCGCAAAATGTCAGTCAAGATAGATCTCACCGAGTACCTACAACAATCTTCATTCATTTGCCATTATTTCCGCATGACCAAACCAACGGATCGTGTCTTTTCTCATATTACACCAACGCTTTCTTTCAATCCTACTTTCTCTCTGATCTCGTTGTTCCAAATACGATTGACCAGCGTACACCACAATCTTAATTTAGCATTAACATTTTGACCGCATTCATCCTACTTTCAAGCTTTTTCTGTCATACTCAACTGTCGTTCCCATCAAGTTACGTTGGATGATGCACAGAATTATTATGCCAAAGCAAGTTTAGTACTCCGACTCAGATCCTGACTTTGAAGTAGCTTACACAGGGCTCCATTCACACTATTCCCTTAACACAGTATCCTTTTGGAGATACCGCGGTATCCCTTCCATCGCTGCTAAAAGCACTACCGAAATACATTTACGATTTCAATCACAAATTGGTCTAACATTACACATGATTAAACTGATAGCCCTGTGCGCGACAAACAAGGACGCGATGACCGCACGTCCCCAGTGTTTGGGTAGAGAATACGGGGAGTCCAACATTTAACACAATTGTTATAATACAAATCAACAGATAAAATCTTATATATAAAAATCAATTGATGTTCATTAGTCTCGCTAAAACTCGAGAACAGCTGAACCAATTTGGCTTAATTTGGTTTTCATTTATTTGTTAAAGTCCAGGGAAGGTTTAAAAGATAAGAAAAGGGAAAACTGTGAGGAAACTAGGAAAAACAACATTTTTGTTTTTCCCATACACACTGAACGTGTGAAACGTAGTTCGCCGGGACAGCTAGTTAAAAATAAAACTTGATTTGTATTAGATGTTGTTCCAAGATTATCTCAATTATTGTATCTGGAATATCTTCAATAGAGGCATAGAATGAGTAAAAGTATAAACGTACAGAGGACTTACACGAAACGCAAGACAAGGTATAAAGAAAGTACTTGCAATGGGGGTCATACTCGCCATTGTTCACCGGTAGGCGGCACTGGTGTGGTTGTAGTAAAATTAGTTTGGTACCTCATGATTATTTTTACATTACAGTTATAGTTCAACCATTACCACTGTACCACGCCCAAGGTATGCGCGTTTTGGCTGGCGTGGTTACGCTCTTTCAGTCCGTCATCGCTCACAGACTGTGTATACAGCCGCATTTGGAAACAAAAAAAATGCGTGTCAAATAATGGTAGGATGTAGTTCTTCTTTTTCTTAAACTTAAGTCAATTATGTCACTTTGTAGTTTGTGGAAAAGTTTGAATGTCATCTTGGTTATTGTTAATGCGTTTACGAATTTTTTTTAAGCTGTTAAGCTGGAAACATACTATTGGCGGCTTACAAGGTAGCTAGATAATGAAAGTACACTGAGCCGTACCGGACGTAAGTCGCGGACGTGACCCTGAGCGTTCTGACGTCCGAAAGATTTCTGGCGTCCCGTTTATGTTAGCCAAAAGCGTCAGCAGACGGTATACACATTTATCAGTTGCGGCTGTAAGACGAATTCGTAAGCCGCGGCTACTAAAACTACTCTGTTAACAAACTACCAGGAAAATATCAATAATACACAAACTGTTGTTATTAATTAAAATTTATTTAATCACCACCAATGTATGCTTCTTTAGAAACGATACACTTACGCCAACGAATAAACCAATCATCGAAACGTTTTTTAAATATTTTTTTTCGGAATTGAGTTCAGTTCTTGCCGCGAATTCTCTTTTATGTCTTCTACTGATTGAAAGCGGGCTCAGTAAAGTGTGGTTTAGGAGAAAAGATTTTAAAATAGAAAGAAGTCGGCTGGAGCTATATCTGGTGAACATGGTGGTTGCACGATGGTATTTGTTGAATGTTTGGTCCAAAATTCATTTACAAAATAATTAATTGAATTTGTGTTATTATCGTGGTGCAAAATCCAAGAACTTTCTTTCCCCAAATGTGGAATTTTTTTGTCAAATTTGCTCTTTAAACGTATAACGCTCAAATAATATATTTACTTACCGTTTGACTTTCTGGCAAGAATTCCGAGTGCGCAATCATCATTAAGTTTTAGCCCTGATGAAGCTGTCATAAGCGAAACCGGTAGGCTATTTGTAAAATCATAGCTTATAAGTGATACGTAAAACAGTACAAGTGTTTCTTCTATTCAAATATGAATATTTGGAAGTTTTACCAAGCACCGACAATGGAAAATATCAAATATGTTGCAAATATTTTGATTTTTAAATAGGCCATTCTACAAATGACACTACAAATGGAGATAAAACTTCTCATACACATTTTAGAATGACAGTCCAAAGCCTGCAAAGTATAAAGAAAAATCAAAATATAATTCATAGGTAAGGCGGTGGTACCAATCCGGGTGAGCCGCTGCGAAACTCTACCACTTCATTAGATGTCACGGTGTAAGTGACGGTAAGCCTATGCTCGCCTTTTACGAGCTGCCTGGCAGGGAGGCAGATGGTCTATCCTGCAAAGGAGCCCGAACCAAAACGGGGATAATATGTAAAATTGACATTGTATAACCAACATTTTTTTTTGCAATTTCTTGCAATTAGTTTTACTATAGGTATTCCGATTTGGCAGTTATAAATTTTTGGTTGCGAATGATTTTATCAGCTTTTTAATGATTGTGATCCGTTGTATTTTCGTTGTTCACACGAGGCAGCAAATTTAAAATACATCATTTGACAGTTATTTGATGTACACCTTCCAGTGATCATCACTAAAAAAATAGAGACTAGCCCCGCTGAACATCATCAACATCATCATCAGCCGGAGGACGTCCACTGCTGGACATATGCCTCCCCTAAAGAGCGCCAAAAGTCACGGTCACCAGCCGCTCGCACCCAGCGACACCCCGCGACTTTGACCAGGTCATCAGTCCACCGGGTGGGAGGTCGTCCAACACTACGTCCTCCGGTGCGGGGCCGCCACTCGAGAACCTTCCTTCCCCAGCGGTTATCGGTTCTACGAGCAATGTGGCTTGCCCATTGCCACTTCAACTTGCTAACTCTCTGAGCTATGTCGGTTACTCTCGTTCTCTTGCGAATCACCGAATTACGGATCATATCTCGCAGAGAAACGCCGAGCATAGCACTCTCCATAGCACGCTGAGCGACTATGAGCTTACTTAAGAGGCCCACATTTAACGGCCAAGTCTCAGTCCCATATGTCATCACTAGTAACACACACTGTGAGCCCCGCTGAGCGCGACTGCGATAACTGGACCTTAGACGGTCAAACGCTAGCGCGCTTCGTGTAATTGCGTGGGTACATACTTACAGACAAATACAGAAATAGAAAACAAATATAGAAAGAGGTGACACGGATTCACCTCAGAATTGCACAATTATAGAGAAAGATCTTGATAGTGGATCACCAATACGATCTCATGGGGTTCAAAGCCTCCCGACAGAGGAGCCGAGAAGCTTGCTGGAGGCTGCTTCTATCGACGCCCACACTGCTGATGGCTCACCCGCGTTCGAAGTCTCGCTTGAGGCTGCGCAGCATCTGGAGGCAATCCTTGCGGTTGTCGAAAGGCGCAGTGCACTCTTCGGGTTGGAGCGGAAAGCTGCGAGGCGGATTCGCAATAGCGAGGCACCTGGTGGCTCGATTCCATCCCAGAAACGGAGAAGAACAGAGTATGCGAGAGTGCAGGAACTCTCTTGGAGGTGTCGCAGTCAGGCGGCAGCTGAGATCATAGACGGTCATTGCAGGGTGGTGAATGAAGCACAGCCTAGGGGAAATGGAGACCTACTGGCGACCTATCCTGGAAGCAGTGTCAACCGCCCCATGGCATACACCGGGAGCGCTCCGAGTGTTCCGGGGGCTTCTGAGCACCATTCACCTCGGCTGTGGGATCCTATCTCGACGACTCTCACCTATGCCTACCAAAGCGACGGCACAAGGACCGGACGGTATTTGCCCGGAGGACTGGTTGTCTGTTCCTGAACGTTGTAAGGCAGAAATTTTCAATAGCTGGATGGCAACTGGCGAAGTGCCGAAACCATTGCGGCAGTGCAGGACGACCTTCGTGCCAAAGGCGGATGCCCCTGCGGGTCCGGGGAGTATCGGCCGATTTCTATCGCGCCGGTGCCTCTCCGGCACTTGCTTGCAATCCTGGCGCGTAGGAGCATGTCCTCCCGGAATATTGTCCACCGGACATGCGTCAGCGCAGATTTATTCGCGCCGATGGCACACTCGAGAATTCGGCTGTGTCTTGGGGAATAGCAGGAAGAAGTTGCGTGAACTGCATGTGGCAATGCTCGATATTTTGAAGGCCTTGGAGACAGTGTCCCACAAGGCGCTTTCAAGAGGTCCTTAGAGCTTTCAACAGTTCTGCGACTGTACCTCTCGTCTGTACGAGTCGGCATTCACTGTGTTAGCCGTAAATGTGGGCAGTAGTGCTCCTGTTGCGGTGGGAAGCAGAGTATGTCAAGGAGACCCGTTGTCGCTCGTTTTGTACAACATGGTCATGAACGTAATTCTTGCGCCGCTGCCCAAGTCTGTTGGCTATAGGTTAGAAGGTGAGTGTGTCTCTGCTCTGGCCTATGCTGACGACTTAATCCTGATTGCCGTCTCGAAGGTGGGGATGCAGGAATCCATTGATTGTGTTGCCAATTTCGGTGAGATGATGGGGCTCAAGCTGAATCTGGCTAAAAGCTCTGTTCTATCGATTGTGCCTGCTGGCCATCGCAAGAAAAGGAACCCAACAAACGTTCAAGGTAGGTCGGCGTAAACTGAGGCAGGTGACTTGAGTGGAAGAGTGGCGCTATCTCGGGGTCGAGATCCAGCCCACTGAATGTGCGACGTTCGAGTGCGGTATCACATAATCATTGTTCAATATCACGAAGCGGCTAGAGTTAGTGAGGTGCCATCTGATACCAAATTTCCTGCAAGGCCTCGTGTTGGGTAGGATATCGGATGACATACTGCGTGCGCTCGACGTACAAATCTGGGGTGCTGTGAGGAAATGGCTGAGGCTTCCAAATGTACATCACTACTGGGTACTTCCATTCTGCGATTAAGGACGGTGGCTTGGTCTCCCCTCCGCCCTCCCCCCCTCGTTGAGGTCGACGGTCCCTGATCTCGTTTTACGAAGATTCGGGTCGTTGGCTGATTCTGGGTGGCCGGCTGCCAATGCCGCCAAATCCGAAAGGATTCGTAACAAATTGCGCTGGGCGAGGAAACTGGTACGAAAGTTAGCCAAAGAGAATCCTCGAACACATCGTCCAGATATGTGGCACTGGCATTCGTGCAGTTCGTGCACACGCATATTAACACCTTGCCCTCTTGCATTCGGGTGAGAAGGGACAATAGAATTGTTAGAGAGTCGGAGTTGATGTGCCGTCTGGTTGCAAGGTTACGGAGACTACCGCTCACATCATTCAGCAGTGTCACGGCAAGGTTATCGCAAAAGCGATAGCCGATTCCGGGTAGATGGTAGAAGTGGGCCAAGTCAGAACGTCACGATGTTTTAGAAAGCAGGACATTGCCGGGAAGAATAGCAAGGGTGTGAATTGCGATGCGCAGATTGTCTCAGGCCAGCGCTCGCTTAATGAGTCTCATCGGACCAAACGTCTTAAGTACGGGGGGACGAAGTGCTTGTTGGGCTCGTTGCAAGTAAACTGGGGCCTCCCAAAGAGCACGTCCATTGCACTTCTTGCACGATATCTTGACACGATATATGGAGTGGTGCTTCCGTTAAGGAGCTGAAATCCCTTCTTGGGCTGAAGAGTTCGTTACTCCCTGCTATACTATCTTTAGTATTGAAAGGCTCGCACAAGAATTGGACAAGGTTCAATTAGATGACCACTGTCTGGAAGACCGCCGGACGTAAAATCTGGGGCCCGCGGTAAAGGGGTCCCTACGGAACTTCGGGGTGTGTGTTACCCAACACCGGTCAGAGTGGGCTGGTGGTATCACTTCCCTAGCTATTGTCTCTTCAGCACGCCCGTTTGCTACCAATCCGTACAATGTCTTGTACACTGGGACGCGAGAGGTATAGGAATGTGGGTACTCTCGAGTGTACTCCATAATGATTAATGCCGGCTCCGTCCGGGTCAGTAAGATCGAGAATAGGAGAGGTAATTTGTTACCTTTCCTGTTTCCTGTTTGTTTAGTTTGGTGCAAATATACGGTACTGTAGATTTATCACGGCACAGTATTGTAAGAACTTTACAGTACAGTTAAAATTATTGTAGTAATAATTACATGTATACACAGCGCTTAAATTTGTGATTTTTATACAAAAATCGCATTGCCACCGCATCTCTGTGCTGTGTTATTTCAAGGTTAAAAACGACGTGGCGGAGTGATGTCATTTATCTTTCGTTATTTTGATTAAAAATCGCATGAAATGCTCACGAATTTACCAGTGAATAGGAATGTCTACATTATTTATTTTTTTATCTCACGTGTTGTCTTGTCTCAATAACTGATATACAGACTACAGTACATGTGTGTAGTACAAGTGTAAGTACAGTAGAAGCACTGACCTGTGGTGGTCAGCGTGGAGTGCACGGCGAACATGTTGAGTGCGGCGAGGTGCAGCAGCCGCGCCGAGCCGGTGGGCAGCGGCTGGCGGTGCAGCAGGGCGCGGAACTGGCGCACCATCTGCGCCGCGCTCGAGTGGAACGTCTCCATGCTGGGGACCACACTCATTACTCATTACTCACGCTTTCTAACCACTACTTTCAAATCAGAATCAAATACTCGTGCAAACTTAAATCGAGTTATGGTTACAAGACTAGTTACGTCACCATGACAAACGTGAAAACGGACCTTCCATTTTGTGAAATATAACGAGTATAATGTTTAAAGTAAAATGCTAGTTTTCCAGTCCTAATTAAAACGTACTTACCCAATTTTGGTGATAAGCTTGCCGTGTACGTGTAAGTAACTGGTCACAAAATTTTTATTCAACTGAAACAAGAAAAACGAGCGCCTTAATAACTTTGGCTAAACACTAAGATATCATTCGGGCGGATAAGCAGGTGAACGCGAGCACTTGAACCTGCACCTGATCCAAGCTTATTCATTTGTTAGTTTTTAAGGCAACAAATACGTGTCGAGTATAGATACGAAACGTGGCAGGCGTGTCTTACTAATCTGACGCAGTGATTTACCAGCTACCCTACGCTCCACGATAAAATATGGCAACGATGAACACTAAAGTTATTCTAGTAGAAGTAAGCGAGACAATACGTAGTACCAATCCCAGCGAGCCACTTCAAGATAGCCAGCTAATAAAAGTACCACCTAGTATGAGTTTTTAAATATTTATGTTACTTCGTAATTCGCGTCCCATATCTCATCATTGCATCAGATTTTTATATCCTACTTCCGCCAACACAAGGAAGGTATTAATGGGATTCTGTTTAGATATCAGAGTAAAAAGTAACCTATTTTACTCAATCGTCCCCCAGTGGTCTCCAGACACGAATACATACATAAAAAAGTTTTATTATGACGTAAAAAAAGGATCAAACAAACACACTTCTGTATATTGTATTTAACCATTTAGGTACTTTAGGTACTGATCAGTTTCAGTCATTTGCCCGGAGATGTTATTTATTATAATATCAGTTTGGATGTTTTACAAAACACATAAAATAGTCTAAAAATGAGTGACTTTGTCGCTATCTAATGATCGGTTTAGTCTTTTAGAATTTATGTGAAATGCCTAAGTAAGTACGGAAGAATCATTTTTACTACCCGGTGTCCTATAACACCTTGTCCCCGTAAGAATGAGGCACAGTGCCGTTTTAAAAAGTAATAACAAACCAACAATCAAATCTTTCCTCTTTAGAATTGGTGTATCTACCTATTTAAATAAATAAGACATTTGGAGCAAGCGTTCTAAATGTACATAACTTTAATTGAATTAAAAGTAGAATTATAATTAGGTGTGCATAATACGTCTCTGTGAAACCACGGAAATACACTTACAAAATTTCAACTCAATCAGTCAAGCCGTTTAGTACTTGATATACAGACAGCAGCGCCACCTTTCTCAATACGAAAAGGTAATTTTCGTATTGAGAAAGGTGTCCCCTCCCCCCGTTGTCCTATTACCGGTTTTCCCGTAGGAATTAAACATTTTAAGGCGGTCAAAAGTGTCCTATGTTGAATAGTGATAATGTGGGCTTCTAATGTAACATCGACCACACATCCCAATAGACGCCGCATTGAAGGCAACCAGTTTCTGTCAACACATAAGTGTGATTGTTCTTATGTAGCTTATTACTTAAAAAGATATGAACAGTATCGACCAGGTTTGCGACCTGTAAACATTGTCGCGTTATTGTATAAAAAAATAAAAATAGATTTAAAAATTACTGTTTGTTCAATTAAATGGTACGGTAAAGACAGCCGCACGTCAATTTACTGAAAAAATGGTAAAACTTTCCGTTGGTTGATTAAAAATAATAACATTCATAATTACATTTTAAATTATTTGATGTTTATCGGAGTTCATCATATACTGGTCGGTCATTGTTAGATGCGTGTCTATATCCCTTTCTTACACATGTGATTTTTAAGCTATCACTTTCGTTTGCATACAGCTAGTGATGGACTAATGTGCAAATATATTTCGACATTTTTATTTATTTACCCTCAATAGGATACCGGTCTTGTACCGGTACTGTATGTTGGTATTTATGTATTTTATCGATAAATTTAAGCACTGACAGAAACAAAAAAAAACTTATTACTCTACGTAGTTTTGAGTTGGCTACTGGATAGTTACTCTTTTTATGTGAGAAGTCAGCGAACAAGTACACGGCTCTCTTAATGGTAACAGATAATAATGACCTATATACCTATACCATTGACGTTACAGGTGCGTTGCTGTCCTATGGTCGGTATGTAAGGCGTTTTGTGCAAATCTACTGGCTTCCCTACCCTCCGAATCGGAATTTGACACTGTCATTGTAGCGGCAGGAATGGGTAAGGTGGTGCATAACTACCCAGGGAAGTTGCTGCACACCACTCTATTGACCAGTTATCTTGTTGACAATTACCTGTTTTACCTGTGCTCGCCACTTACGAGGTGCCTGGCAGAGGGCAGGTGATCTATTTTAGTCAGCAGACCCGGACACGGTACTGAACTTAACGCGGTAGATGGCGCTGTTATATGTCATTGAATAACTCATAAATATTTGAGCCGATTTTAATGAACTCTTTCAAGTGCATTAGGTAGTTATCTGGGTGATATAAATTCAACACTGGTTCCGATAGACGGCGTTGCGGTCAGTATGCCATAAATCTTTCAAAGGGCTGAGACAATTTTAAAACTAATTTGTTTACAGTATTTTGACGATATTCTGTAGTTCAGGTGAGAATTACTCGAATGAATAAAAACAATTCAATTTGATAAGTATGTCATTTATATCAGGTATCCACAAGATAATAAATTAAAAAATCTAATTTGGTTTAAAGAAACCAGACGAGAGAATTGGTTTCCGAATTCCAAATAAAGGGTATTAAATCTCAATATTTTCCAGAAGATTGTTTTATCGCCTCTGTGGTCTAAGCGGTCCGGGTGTTGGACTTGACTGCATGAGGTCTCGGGTTCGAATCCCGGGTCGGCCAACAAAAAGAAAATTGCATTTTTTCAATTTTCTAATAAAAAAAATTTTGGTCGGGATTAAAAAAAGTTGCCCGGTTGTCTTATATAAAATTATTATCACCTCTGTGGTCTAGCGGTTCAGTTATTGGACTTGACTGCATAAGGTCCCGGGTTTGAATCCCGGGTCGGGCCCCAAAAAGAAAATGTGGTATTTCCAATTTTCTAATAAAAAAAGTTGCGCGGGATTGGAACATATCCAATCCCCCGGTCTGCGATAGGCTTGCCACCTATCACAATATGGGACTTAGTGTCTTCGGCTAGTCGTGGGTGCCCTGGTTGTGCCTCTGGCTACCTCTTCGGGGATATGGGCGTGAAGATACTTTTTATTTTTTTATTCACTTTACGCCACTACTGCTTCATGACAATGCTAAAATACATACTGCACAACAGACGACTTCTCAATTAGAAGAGCATCAATTGGAATGTAAAAAGCATCCACCTGAACCTAACTTCAACAGATTACCATTTTTTAAAATTTGAATAACGTTTAGCAAAAGAAAAAATCAATTTCGAGGGGGTAGTCCAAACCACGTTCAAAGATTTTATTCCCGTTCGAATGGTTTTTTAGTAGAGGGATCAATGAATTGCCTATGAGATGGCAAATATGCATAGGAAACAATGGTTCATGCTTTGATTAAATAAATAAATTACATTAAATATATTCGACTTATGTTCCTCTCCTACCAAAACGCCAATTTCAGATGTAAGGACCTAATATATTCAAGTACGGATATTACTCTCAACCACAAAAATGTGTGACCTTGAGACGTTTTGTTGCATAGCTGCGATGTGACGTGCAATAACAAAATGCAATATAATCGTATCCTATTAATATTATAAATGCGAAAGTTTGTATGTATGGATGTATGGATGTTTGTTACTCTTTCACGCAAAAACTACAAAGCCGATTACGATAAAATTTGGTATGTAGGTAGCTGAAGACCCAGAATAACATATAGGCTACTTTTTATCCCGGAGTTCCCGCGGGATTGGGACTTACGCGGGTGAAACCGCCAGGCGCAGCTAGTACGTTATAATGTCGCACTTTATAAAATAAAAATAAGCATATCGATAAAATATATTGTTTGTATTAAATATGTCTCATCCCTAATCTTACATATCTTTTTATGAATATGACGTGTTGTCATTGCAAGGGCCAATAAGAAAGCAGTGCCTCACCTCCCCGCACCTCAGCTATTTGACAGAATTGTTTCAAAGCAAAATTAGAAAGAATAGGCGTCTATTGGGATGTGTGGTCGATGTAATGTAATAAGAATTTTTCGAATCGGTCCAGTAGTTTTGGAGCCCACTCCATATAAACAAATAATCAAATCTTTCTCTTTATCCTATTAATATTATAAATGCGAAAGTTTGTACGTATGGATGTTTGTTACTCTTTCACGCAAAAACTACAAAGCCGATTACGATGAAATTTGGTATGTAGGTAGCTGAAGACCCAGAATAACATATAGGCTACTTTTTATCCCGGAGTTCCCGCGGGATTGGGACTTACGCGGGTGAAACCGCCGGGCGCAGCTAGTTATTAATAATGTTATATATAAGTTCTATTACAAGAGGAAAGCCAGGTCAGGTCACCAGTGTGAGACAAACTCAGGCCCGCCGAACAGGGCGTTCGCGTCTAATCATTTTCGAGCGTAGGTAAGTAGATATTTTGTTTAAAATGAAATTTTCAATTTTGTAATATCTTTCGAATGTATTGTTAGATTTGAAAATTTTAAAAAGTAATCGCATGGCATTGAAACAGTCTTGAGTATGAAATGATTTATTCATGTAAGGATTAATATTAAGGTATGGATAACATGTCCCGAATATGGTCGGCATTTTTGTCAACTTTTAAAGAGTAAAAAAACAAAAATAATAATACGTTTAATATTGTAGAACATTTTTTTATTCTATCTGTAACGGTATTTGCAGCGCACTCGATGAAAGAAATTTAATAACTTACTTTTTTACACCTTGGGTTACAATATGGAAGTTTTGGAATGAATCTCTAATTTTTTCTAGTTACAAATGTAGCCCATGTTCATCAGGGCTAACGTCGGCGTCTAATGCTGAAAGAATTTTTCAAATCTGTTCAGTAGTTTCGAAGCTTATTCATTACAAACAAAGAAACAATTCAATCTTTGCCCTTTATTATTAGAATAGATAAATATTATGCATAGATAACATAGAGAATTGTGTTTGCTAACATAAGTTTGAAAACCTTGACTGCTTATATAAATATGAAATAACGAATCGTAAAATTTTCGATCACCTTCTGCAATTAGAACTGCTTAAAGGAATACTCTTTTGTTTTTTTTTAAAAAATCGCAGGATCATATATCAACTAATATACTGACTGTACATTAATCAACCTTATCACCATTTCCTAACCTTACAACATCAATGCAGTGCACATCACTGGTGGGTTTCATTCTAGCGGGTAGGAAAGTCGGTAAACTTACTAACCCTTGAGGGTAAAATCCATGCCTGAGGTTGGCAATACACCATGTTTGTAGGTAACATTTATCTATCGGGAAAGCGGTCACTTCGTTTTTTTTGAAGTAAAACTTCTTTATCGGGGTTTAAAAAAAATTTAGTGTAACATTTTTTCGTTACGCGTCACATTTTTCCGTTACGCGCAATCTTTGTTCTTATCCCTACCACGCGTGATTCGAAGTATACTTTCTCCAGCGGAGTAGGGATTGGCAATAAACTTTATTTACCAATTTCTGTAAAGTTGCGTATAGTAAATTATTTTTTGTAAAATAACGTCATAAAGAATTTTCACTTCTTCACTTCTTACGAGTGTACGCTAGTACACGCACACATTTTTTTTATCATACAAACTATCCGTATCCACAGGCCTGTCTCAATCGTAGAATATCCGGTGCTGAATTCCATTCTGGCAATACCAGGAAATTAGTTTGTTCGGTTATTCGAAAATATGTATGGCTCACCTCGACGGGCGACATGGTGTCGAGTCCCTCGGCGTGTCGGCG
>NJDD01002857.1:334638-360317 GCA_002245505.1 Calephelis nemesis
TTATTAGGTAGCCGAATTCTCAGGGATCCTAAAAATATATACATTTATATGTTTTTAAAACATAAATCGAAAGATATCGTCGTTTTTCCGATTTCCCGCCATTTTTCGCAAAATGTGTGTGTGTGTGGACAATTGGGCGGCAACATCGCTTATGCGTGGACTGTTGACTGGATATCATCACGATAAGACCAATAGGAGTGGCCCTATTCCTATTGAGAGCTTCCGCTGAGTGTGCTGCGTAAACAGTTGAACAGTTGAAGTTTCGCAAATATCATGTATGACAGAATTGTTTCCCTTAAAGCTCTAAAAAAAGTCTGCAACGGCATATTTCTATCTTTCAAGCTTAGCTCACTATAATCTTCTTCTTGCTAACCAAAGTTGTCTTAAAATAATGCATATTACATTTTTCTGAAGCGGTTTTTATAAACATTATATTAATCCTTATCTAAATGAATACTTTATTAGTTACAAGTATTTCATTTTAAACAAAAATTGTCCTTTAAGTCACTACATGATTCAATTTAAATCAGTGGTGCCTATACTTTTTGCTGTGAAGATTGACTTGAGAAAAAGTTTAAACCCTTATCTTTTGATGAGATAAGATAGACAGCTTTATTTTTATTTATTTTTTTATTATATAGAAATAATAACACATATTTATATTATCATTTACTTTTATGTTGTAATCATAAGTAATTATCAGTTTATAAGTAATTAGTAGTTTCACATAGTTTCCTATTATTTACACACATGAACTTGAATTCAGATCTTCCCCACACCTAGAGTGACCGCTCATGCCACTCCACCCTTTAAAAGAATATCTTTCTTTTAATGTGAAAGTAAAGTGATAGTTGATATTAATTTTGGCCAGAATTATTATTATTATTATTTCGGCAATATTTAATGCTTAAAGTTTTGTTGTGTGATTCTTAAAAATGACTTCACATCCATATTCCTAAAGAGATAGGCAGACGCAGAATCAGGATACCCACGACAAGTCGAAGACACTCAGCCTGACGATGTGATTGGTAGCAAGAATATCACTAAGCGGCACATATCCAATATCAGGCAACGTTAATTTTATTAGGAAATTGAAACTGAATACTCATTTCTATTTCTTATTTTTTGTTGCCTGATCCCGGGAAAACAACAAAAGAGAAAGTGCATATTCTGTTTTCACTCAAAAATTACTAAACTGACTTTGATATTAAAAAAATAGATTAAACTAAAACATAGGCTAGGTACTTTTTATCTCGAAATTTATAGATAGATTATAAACGACATGTATTATCTCTGTAATGATGGATAATTATTGACTGCATAGTAATTATTTTGTTAATTATAACTCATACCATATCCATAAGATTACTATAGTACTTATAAACATAGAGTAGAGATGGAGTAAAATAATTAAAATTTTTTATTTGTTTAAAAAGGAGTGGTGACATGCAACTACATGCATTAGTGACAGAGTTAGGATCGACTATTTAAAGAAAAATATTTTTTTTGCCAAAAATAGAACCCCAACAAAAACATTTTCATATAAAACTTTGCCAAGGCAAAACGAAATGGCAGGCATATTTATAAATATATTTATTATATGTCATACATGATTGCTCTACAGCTTCTTACTCTAAATGTTCTTACTCTACAAACATTTGTCTCAGTTAAAGTATGAGTTGTTTATGACAAAGAAATACACATCCCTTAGTTTATGTTTGTTTATGCATTTCCTATACTTCCAAGTACAAAACTATTTATTTGTATACTAATAATAGCTTACATATTAAATTTAGTCTTTCCAGGACTTGCAGAACTTACGAGTTTTGATAAATTTCAATGAATAGGTATTGACGTTGTGTTTTAAATATTTGTACCATCTTAACACACTTCATCTTACAATCATGCACATCTTATAATTAACTATACAATTTTTAATGTTTAATATGTCTAGAATAGATGTCATATCCAGTGAACTTTATCTATTATGATCTAAGCCCAAGATTTGAAGGTTCAAAACACAACAAACTTTAAACTCTCATCCCCTAATTAATGGCAAGTAGTTATAAAAATATATACCTTAACTTGGTGCTGTGTTCTGGTTTATCTGAAAAAAATAGAGACACACTACAGCCTTAAAAAAGGCTGCGAAACAAAGCGAGAGCAGCCTGAAGACAAAAATCAGCATAGTGTTTAATACTCAACACAACAATCAATGGCCAGCCGACAAGCCAAACACTCTCACACCCTAACATACACCAAAAAATTACTTTATTTACATTTACAATATTACTTACCACTATCAAATAAATGTTTTTGACTATCACAGTTATCATTATTTATAAGAGAATTCAATTTTTCATTAATGTTTCTAGCTTCAATCGCACTTGATTCATACAAATTCAAATATGAATTACTTGGTGTAGATCTTCTCGAATTTTGTACTTCATAATTTTTTAAATATGAATTCATAAATTTTTCTCTATCAAAGTTTTCATTATCTCTTAATCTGCCTCTTCCCCTTGACGGTAGCGTTTGTGACCAACTAGAATTGGAATGATGTAATTGGTTTGAGTTATAATTAGACTGTGGAAAGTCACAATTATAATTGTCTCTGTGTAGTTGATCAACACTATCAAAACTTTGATGTCCTGATTTTTCCAAATATTTTTTTCTAAATCTCGGAGGAATATTATCTAAATTGACAGTCGAAAATCCTGATGAATTTCTACGACCAGAAGGAGGTTTTCCTCCCCCTTGCTTGCTTTTACCCGCCCAAGGTTCCATGCTTCTGCTATCCCTATTTCTTTCGAGAGAATTGTGTTCTTTTACATGCTGGCTAGGTGAAATTGATCTAGTTTCCGATCCTTGTCTATATTGTCTGTTATAATTATAATCATTTCCTGAATCCTTGTAGTAAAAATCTTTTCCTGATGCATTTCTATATGATCCTGTGACAGTCAAAGCATCGTCTTTTGAATTTTGTGGATGTCTATTAACATATTGACTAGAATTGTCACCTCTCATTGCTGATTTTGGTTTATTACCTTCAGACGAAAATTCTCCCGCCTTGGAGGCGTAGGGTGTATGTTTATGTTTTCTATGTCGTGTGATAGTATCTCTACCATCGTTACTTAAATCATCACCATTGATTGACTGTTGAGATCCATAATGGTTTTTCTCTCGCAAATTTAGTGTCATTTCATTATTATAATCCATTCTAGAATCCAAACCATACCTTGAACGCCTCAATGGTCCACTGCCTGGTTTATAAAACTTCTGTTGTGGTTTGTTTTTTCTATAATCTCTACAATCATCATCCATAGCAGTGTCACCTTTCTAAGATATTTTTAAAAACACATTGCGTAAAAAAAAACAACACTGTGGTAGAAATAATAAACAGCAGGTTATTAAAAACATAAATTTCGTATTGACGTCGCAAAGGTTATACTAAAATACCACAGAAACGAGTGAGTAGAATTCAACTACTTATTAATTAAAATATTCAAATTCTGTAAAAACAAAACCAGATTTATCTAGATCATCAAAAACCAAATACACTAAAAGAATGCAACTGATAGAGCTATGTAATTTCGTGTTGTTACTTGTTCACAGTAAATTATTGTAGGTATTATTTCTTTAATTTACGACAAGCGACAGTTCACGACAGTTCCATTTGTTGACAGTTCAACTTTTTTTTTTTAAGTTAATTTGCCCCTTTCTGGGGCCGGCTAAGACCTTTAGACCACGCTGCCCCGTCTTCCTTATTAATTAATTCTTATGCAGTCATTAGTCACATGTCTTCTGTATCAATTAATTCTTATACAGTCATTAGTCACTATTTACTTGTGCATTTTCTCTGAACAAAATTAAAATAAATCCTATCTAAATTAACTAATTTTACTCATAATTTACACCAAATTCAATAATTACGAAAAAATACGACCGTCTTCTTTCAAGATGGCGCCAAAACTCCCTTTTTTTATTTATCTTTGTTTAGTTTGTCCGTTTCTGGGACCGGCTAAGACTTTTTGGCCATGCTGCCATGTCTTCCGTAGTAAAAAAATCCTTACTTTTGTTACAGTCGTTTTGGGTAACTTTGAACTTTGAACAAAAAAAAAAGATTCATGAATTTATTTCTGTAATGTTTTAGTTCTTTCAATATCGTTGTTGTTTAAAACGGAACGCCAAAATTGTAGCAATCATAAAAGAAAAAAGTAAACTGTGAATGTCAAAATTTGTAAAATAGCGCCTTTTTTGAAGTTTTAGCAAGTGTTTGTTGCTGCGATTAGGAATCGCAATTAAATATATAAAACTTATTGTTAAGAGGCATGTTTTGATGTTTATATGTAACATATAGCCTAATTATTATTTTTTTCAAATTGGTCACCTGTGTTTAATGGTAAAAATTGTGTAAAATTGATAAAGTTTCGAAGATGATTAAAATCGAAGTAGTTTGGGCAACTTTGAATGGTTCAAAGCTACCCGGGTCATATAAAATATTACATTGGGTAACATTGAATATGATCATTAGTGTAGCTCAGTTCTGATTAAAAAACCGGGCTTTTTTCAGGCTTAAAAACTGCCTGAATGAATATATAGACCACCCGTCTTGGCTTTCTAAAAATGAAATATGTCGAATTGATGAGTCTTACATAATTAGTATCCTAAAGAAACAACAAATATCAAGAAAAGGCGGCCATATTTATATTGACGATGACATTTTGTTTACAGAATGAGGTGAATGACTTTTTCAAAAAGAAAAATTGCTTAGAGATTTTTTTATTAAAATTTAAGATTTTGATCTCATTCGATAGCCTAATAAATGTACAATTTATTCTGTAAAACACTACTTTCCTAGTTTATGGTGGTTTAATAAATAACTATAAAAAAAACTTAATTTTTTTCCATCAAATTGGCTACATTGATTCAAATGACAAGACTGAGCTATCTTTTAAGAAAATGTATGTCAAATAAATGCCATTTTACTTTTTGGGGTTTTTATATTTAAACCATTGACCTCTAAGTATTCCTATTTCTATGATTTAAACAAACGTCATACAATGTTACCAATACTTAAAATAATTGACTGATTAAGGTTTTTATATCCAGGCAAAACTCATATTCAAAGTTACCCAAAACGCGTGATAACATTGAATATGAGTTTAGGGGGAAATTAAAGGCAGTTTGGTTGTTTTTTCTTTAAATTTGTTAAGTTTGCCAAATAAACCAACTCAAAAGATCACTATTCAGTCAACAAAATATACTTGTAATTAATAACATATTAGATTGTAACCTCAAAACATTGCCAAAATGTTCAAAGTTACACAAATCGAGGTTTTACACAAAACTCATTTCTTTAGTTTCTTAACACATTCCTCTTTTTTTTAATAGTCATTTCCTTTTTGGTCATTTCATTCACTAAGTCAAAGGTCATTTTAGTCCTTGATTATGTCTTTAGTTGTAATTCTTTAAAGTTCACATATTATGTTTCTCCGTTAATTTCTTTTATAATACGTGACATACTTGAATTAAGAGTATTTACACACAAATTATTAACTAAATTCTGAACACCAAAATCATCTTCTTTCATGATGGTGTCAACACTTCAACAACTATGTATAAAGCATTTTTATTGATCTTTTTCCCTCTATATTTTATTCTAGTTTTGTATTATGTAATAAATTCATATCATGATATTTCATTTCTTTTTCTAGTTTTGTCTTCAATCTTATTTCTTGTTCAGGCCTCTGTCTCTTCTGTCGTGATAAAACACTACAATTATTGTCTTACACTAGTTTATTTACAGTATCACATGTACACATAACTATGTAATATTCACAAGTTAACAATAATTTACAAATTATACATTTTTACAATATATTACACATTTTTATCTAAGAACCCTTGGGAACCCTCGACAAGCGCGCCGTCCCTCTTTGACGGTTCCCGCCAACTAAAACGTAGTGATTATATTCTCTTTGCCGCCAACTTGCCAACTTTTTCAGTTCTACTTTTTTTAAGTTACTTGCCCATTTCTGGGGCCGGCTAAGACCTTTAGGTCATGCTGCCACGTCTTCCGTATAAAATATTTCTTATAGTCATTAGTCTCATGTCTTCTATATTAATTATTCCTTTACAGTCAGTAGTAACTATTTAAAAAGTGACGTCAGGGTCTTGAGTGAAGCGGTGGTCACTTTACACAAGCTCACTTTGGGAGATTTGGCGGTAGCGAGGAAATTCGCGATACACTAATTTCTTCATGATTATTTCATTTGTACACTTTCACTGAACAAAAACATCAATATTCATTATAAGTTTTAATAAAAACACAGTCCGTATCTCTTTAACAATTTAACACATGTAATATAAGTAAGTAAACAACTAAAGAAATGTTCCTTTTGTATGATATTGTCTCAATGAAAGTTATCTTCACGCCCATATCCCCGAAGAGATAGGCAGAGGAACAACCAGGGCACCCACGACTTGTATTGTTAATGTCTCAATAACACATGCACTGAACTGACACAATATGATTTATGATCAATGTGAGCGAGAGAATGAGACTTAAACAAATATCGGGGAATCTCCAGCAGTTCATAGATGATCTTTCCCTGAAACGACTCACTCACTCACTCGAGTCCTCCTCTCACCACACGCGCCGAGTCTAAAATATCGTGTCTTCATAACGCGTTAATTTAGGGTCTAGGAGTTGTTTTGTTTGTATTTCTGATGCAATTGGATCGTCCAAACGCAAACGCTGTCGTAAAGTAAATTCGTGCGAAACTCAATCTCAAAAATGTTTTGTTGTTTATGGGCAATGGCAATACTAACGCTATCAGATTTTTTTTTAATTTACCTGTGGGCTGTGGTAACATTTGACATTATAAGTTTGTCTTTGATTGTATGTCAGTTTTAGAAAGTTGACTTTTCTGAATTTGTCATCTAAATTATTGCTCAACTACGACATTTTGATCCTTTTCATATTTTCCTACGTTGTCAGATATTAGATTTTAATAGATCAAATCATTTTCATCCTACTATGTTTTTAACTATCAAAATCAAATTGCAATGGGTTCCTAACCCGTAGCTGACGTATTTTATATTTATTATACGAAATAGAATAGAAATTGTACAGATTTATAGTCTTTAAGTGAATAATCAGTGTTTATTTTAATCAAAAATATCCAAAAAAGTTCATGACTAAGAAATAATGTCCTTCGAGTATTTGCCCGTGGCTGAAGACGAAAATGAAGAACCCATAGAACTTCCAATCGAAGAAGATGGGACGTTAATGTTAACGACAGTATCTGCGCAGTTTCCTGGATGTTGTGGGTTAAAGTATCGACATCCCGAAACAAAAACCTTTAGGGGCATTAGACTTAGAGATGGCAGACTTTACCCTCCGCCAGAAGGTTGGACAAATCATCTATACATCTGCAGTTTTCCAAAAGAAAACAAGCGTAAATCAGGTGAAAATGCTGACAATTCTTTGATTAAAAATAAAAGAAATGATAATTTGTGCTCAGACTTAATAGTACTGGGCTTGCCGTGGAAAGCAACGGAACAAACTGTTCGAGAATATTTTGAGAAATTTGGGGAAGTGTTGATGGCACAATTGAAAAGGGATCCTAAAACTGGTATGTCTAAAGGATTTGCATTCATTCGATTTTCGTCCCACGCAGTTCAAATGAGAGTATTAGCTCAGAGACATATGATAGATGGTCGTTGGTGCGACGTGCGGATACCTAACTCCAAAGAGGGTTCTGTCGCGTCAATGCCATGCAAGGTGTTTGTGGGAAGATGCACTGAAGATTTAACTGCTAATGACCTAAGAGAATATTTTACCCAATTCGGAGAAGTCACTGATGTGTTTATCCCTAAACCTTTTAGAGCATTTAGCTTTATTACATTTCTGGATCCTGAGGTGGCTCAAAGTCTATGTGGCCAAGACCACATTATAAAGGGAGTGTCTGTAAATGTGTCTAATGCCTCTCCTAAACAAAATAAAAGTGGATTAAACCAACGTAACTTGCCCAGCCGAAATTATGACGAAGGCCATCCACACAACACCTCTAATAATAATTCTTGGAGTAGCCGTAGTATGGATATGGTTAACATGCAGGCTTTGGGTCTATCGGGTCAACATGGGCAAACTGCTGTAGCCGGTGCTGCAGCACAGGGCCAAGGTGGGAGCATGCCATTGGGTATGGGAGGCTTGCAAGTGAATCAAGCCCTAGTAGCAGCAGCTTTAAACACAGCTGGATGGGGCCTGATTAACAACATACCATCTGGAGGATCAGAACAAGGAGCTTTTGCTGGTCCCGCTACTTCTGCGCCCCCAGCGCCCCCTAACTTTCTGTCATGGATGCAACAAGGTAATTCTGCACAGGGACCTTCTAGTCAATGGGGACAACGGCATCAATCTCAAGGCCATTCTGTTTGATCCGGTGTATGATTTGATAAGCTCACAATAATCTCTGTGATTGTAGCAACAATTAGATAAATATTATTTATCTACACGACAAATGGGTTGTTCTGGTGAATAGTGGTTTGCTACTGATGTTATTAATTTATTATGGATTTGCTTGTGTTTTGTTGTTTTCTTGATACTCTATTGTTACAATTACATAGTTAATGGAAAAAATACAGTAGCTAGTTGTCTGTTTTTAAGGTTTATGAATTAATTGTTGGTGTGCTTTATCCTTGGAAAATCTTAATAATTTTTAACTTACTAACTAAATTTAATATAGCAGCAGACTTGCAGCTCTCTCTTATGCAGGTCAATATTAGAGAATTTAGCTTAGCTTCCAGATTCTTGGTTATTTCAAATGATGTATGCTCAGAACAACAAAAACATTTTTTTACTTATCATCATATTTTTATCAATGCACCTTTGATGTATCATATTAATGTCATTTTCAAATAGGATTAACACATTGATACTTACACTTATGTCTTCAATAGAGAAAAAATATTAACGGTGTGTAAGACAAGGATAAGCTAACTTCTATATCTTACTCTTGTGTAGGATACTACACAGTTACAATAACATTAAGTACGACCTTGATGACATCACTGACTTGTTTTGATTAGTTTAAGTACAACACGGGAAGTCCTGGTGTGCTTATGGTGAACGAAGCAGCTGTTGCATTCCACAAGTGTATGTTGATGTTATTGTAATTGAGTAGTGTATTAAGTGATGAGTTCTGCCAGTGCAACAATGTGAAAAACTATTCTTTGAACAGGATTTGCTAATGGAAAAAGTATTTATTTACAAAGGTTTATGAGTTATATAAGTGTTATATATTGTTTTTGTTATATAAGAGCTAACTAAATCTGTTATATAAAACTTTCCTTTTATCAAAAAACAATTTATTCACTACTCCAAATTGTAAGTTGTACCTAAAAAAATAGTTTAAGTGTACTACTGTGCTTTGTACATTAATAGGTATATGTTTCACAACAGACTGTTGAATGTTCATACTTGTATAAAGAAAGATCTATTGATTGTTATCATTGTTTAAATAACGTTGATTATTATAAATTTATTATGTATGTTTCCTCAGTATATGTGGCTTATAAATGAGAAGGTCTATTTTTGACAAAATAATGTATGAAATATTTTTGTGACAAAGCAAAGTAGAATTGTTCTTTGAATGGGTACCTAGAGGTAGTGTAAAACCACTGGAATGTATGAAGAATAAATATAGATAAATAAATAACAGTTAAAGAATATGGTACAAATTGTAAGACTGTAAACACACATTCAATATAATGGATACCATAAAGTCACTTGTAAAAGTGTAAACAGTCACTGTAGTTAACTACCAACATGGGTTAAACCCATGAACGAAATAGTTGAAGTAATATATATTTTTATTAGTGTGATACTAAAATAGTTATCGTCTCAAGTAAAGTTACACAAACTTGCCTTAGACTTATACAAATTTATACCTTTTAAGGTTTTATTTATTTACAGCTTAAATAATGGTGTTTTGCTATTACCAATTAGCAACTGTCTTCATCTGCACTCTACCTTTTGCATCTATATGTTGGCAAATAACTGGCACACATTTTTTTCACATTCATGAGCTAGATTATCTTATTACACTATTTACTAATATCCCACTCATAAATACAAAATCTTAATTAAGTAATGACTACATATGCACTTTGACTGATTATTTCCAATCTGGTGACTATATTATGTAAATATGATCAAATCTCTGGAATTTTTATATAACTTGCAATATTGATAATCACCATTCTCATTTCAGAAGAGTCATTCCATAATTGCAAGTGATAAATTACCTTATCATATACTATATTCAGGATATTTACTCTTATTATCAAGCGATCTAGCACAGATAGTCAATGTACGTAGAAACGTTATATTATGATTTAATATAACTAGTTAGTCTATCGTGAGAGAATTTAAAAAGTAAATATTTCGTAAAATCTGTCTAGAATTTTAGAATTGAGTGTAATTTTGTATGTGTAAATGTAATCATTTAAAAATATCAATATTCATTAAAAGTAGTCAGTGGATTCAATTATAATGACTAAAAAATACATTTTGGTATAATTGAGTGTGTACTTATTGTAGTGGAATTTATATTTACTGACTCTGTTTGTTAGCTTTATTGTGACAGAAAATTACTTAAGTTGTGACATCAAGTAATATTTGAAAGTCTTGTATTAACTAAATGTTTGTGGGTACCTATTCATATGTTAGTGATATTTGTATTTTGTTACTTTATCATAAGAAAAATCTTTGAATTTTATTATATAGTTTTTTTGCTTGGTTTTGTTTGTAACAGTAACTTATTTACTAGCCATATTTGGTTTGTTTTCATTAGTGCATGTCAATAAATAATATATTTTTATGTGTGATGAATATATTTTAACTATAATATTGTAATTTTAATGGTGTCATGTCAATTTCATTGATGCTTAGAAGCTTTTTGAATATAAAATTGTCAATCACAGCAATTCATTCAATGTACAAAAAGAACAAAGCTATTGCTTGGGAATTCCTTTAAGCAGAGTGCAATTTTGTGATTTATGTACAAAATGCAAACTAATTTGGTGCATTGCTTAAACTTGAATGCTACCTTTGCGCACCACAAGGAACACAATATGGCAATAAATTGAACACCCAAGTAATTGCAATAGGATCAAATAAATGAGGTGCTAAAGTAGAATGTATATTCTTTTCTGTTTATTTCTTCAAACAGAATCTATTCTGATGTGGTCAGTACCACACGTTATTTACAGTAACAGACTGTTTTTTTATGTTGTTATATAGGTAGTCTATTAAAATAAACTAAAAGCCTGAAAAATAATTAATTTTATAAAATCAATTATCGAATTTTTAAATTTTTAGGCAAAGTACGACACTCATCCGCGCCGCCCTAATATAAAACTATGTAATCTTTGTTCACCTAAAAGTACAGTTAAATTGTGCAAATAATGCTGTAGCCTGTACATTTATACTATATCATATTTACCGTTTTGCGGCAGAAGCTATGACTTGAACTTTGAAGACTATTAAGAATACTGAAGTCTGAAACTACTAACAGTTACTTGATATGTCAGTATGTCAATATCGACAAGACCACTGGTTGTTGATAAAATGTGGAGTGATTTTACCACCGCCTTACCCAGTCCTGCCGCGATAATGATACTGTTTAGGAAGGTGTTTAGACGGAGGAAAATATTAAGGTAGCTGGTATAATTGTATCTACATTAAGCATAACACCTCTGCCACAGGGCAGCACCCCACCTATAACATCTATAGTATCTAGGCTACGGTCGTCCCTTGCAATCAGGAGAGCTAAGTAGGGCTACTCTTGAATCTTGATTAAGGGGCCATATACGCTAATATACGTCAGCAGTTTACTGTTTTTTTCATACAAAGCAATCATGGATCTTGCTGACAAAAATACAAAAGATTAACATGAATATGCTTTACTAGACTAGTGTTTCCAAAACACGATTCATTTCAATTTGCTCGATAGAAAAAAATCAAAAAGTTACTTAACCCTTTTTTGAAAGCTTTTGCTTTCTGTCTACTTCAATTGTGAAAAATCGACACCAGATTTAACATAAACATAGATAAGTACTATACCTAAAAGACAAGTGTTTCAGTTTTTATACTTTTTTTCAAATAACTTATAGTGTCAAAAATAGTGATTTGTCGCTTAAGACGTTTACTTAAGGGCGCCATTGTTCATATTAATCATGGAACGGGGGAGCGCGGTGATTGGCTCTTCTGGCTGACTGAGTATGGGGCCTTAATGCAATGTTGGAAATTGGAATCGGATCTGTCACTTTAGGTACTGTTGAACACAACACTAGCGAATTATTAAAGTTTACCAATAAGCAATAGATGATTTTATTTATTAAATATATATTTACATATATACTTATTTATTAAATATTATCGAAAGATGTTGTTCATGTCACAGTAGTGTGTACCTACGTAAATCGAAAAGAGAAGCATATCATACCTTGCAGTTTTTAACCTTGTGTTGGTCCCGGCAGAGGGAGCTTTAATAGGCTAGCAGCTTTCCTACCGAGTACTTCGGCTCATTAGTGGAACCGCGACTCGGCGAGTCAAGTCGTTACTTGTCACAGGAATGAAGGGTCGAGTGGCTAGCGTACACGCCTGACTACTTCGAACAACGGCGAGGCTCGGGTTCGACTCCCAACGGGGGCAGGTATTTGTATGATAAACATTTAGACGTCTGCATTTCCGCGTCTGGGTGTTTATTAAATATATACTGGTATCTATTTAAGTATTTTTATGTAATAGTAACACCCATAATACAAGGATATATTTTGCATACTTTGGGGTTACATTCAATTTGTGTGACTTGTCCAGGAATATTTATTTATTATTTATACTAGGGAAGAAGCTTAAAATCCTACATTCAGATTGGCAACCCTGCCGCATTTGCTGTCCTTAGGCAACATTTATATTTCAACAACACAATGCATCACAGTAGGTACCTAGGTATGTAACTTCAAGAAAGGTTTATTGTGAAGGCAAATTCCAAATGATTAAAAAGGTCAACTTTGAACTGCATAATATGGTACCTATTAAACCTCACAGATTATACCCCTAATTAAACTTTCTCAAAGAATACGTAGCATTTGATACGTAGGTAAGTACTGTTATATCAAAAGATATATATGTTATACTTATGATTTAATACTTACTTAAAAGTACCACCTGCCGTATTTACCTACTACCTACTATAGCTTCATTTCGTGGTGCCTGATATACATACATGGTATTGTATCAATATTGTACTTAAGCTTCTTGGTATATACCATAGAAATAGGGTTAGAGGTCAATGGTATTTATTAATCTTTCTATCATTATGACAGCTGATGACAGTAGTCAATACAATATAATTCAGTCTGAACTTACGAAAAAATTACAAAGATGAAGAACATAAATTTTGTCCAGTATGCATGATATACCTATAACTATTGAAGCCTTTCAAGTAATCTCAAGAAAACTAAAATAATTCAATTTTAATGGATCCCCAAAGAACTACTGCAGCAGGGCCAATGGCTGATTCTAGCTTGAAAACATCTCGTAAAAGTTTTGCCGTGACAAACACGTACATAAAGAATGTGACACCACATAAAGAAATTGTTACCATACATACGAGCACACCAAATGTTGAACATCGATCTTTTCATAGTGAACAAAATCAAATTTATCAAGGCGAAGTGAACGTGCTTTCTATCATGTAAGCTTAGGCATCGGCATTTTATAAAGTCTTCGAAGGTAAACAAGCAGGCCAATTTCTTGATTTTAAGAAACTCAACACGAGAATTTCATATACCTATTAGACTAGCTGACCCCGCAGACGTTGTTCTGCTAAGTTTTTTAAGTGATTATAGAAAAAAAAAATTGGGGTGAGTCACCCTTATCACTTAGAGGTATGAAAAATAGATATTGGCCGATTCTCAGACCTACTCAATATGCTCACAAAATTTCATGAGAATCGGTGGAGCTGTTTCGGAGGAGTTCAGTCACGCACATCGTGACACCTGAACACGAGATTTTTATATAATAGACTAGCTGACCCCGCAGACGTTGTTCTGCTACTTTATTTATTGTGATTTTAGAAAAAAAATTTAGGGTGACACGAGATTCTTATATACTTCTATTCGATTATTTAAATTATTGGTCAATTTTAGTGACACTACCAAAGAAATAAGTTGTTGCAAATACACTGAAGATGTCCGACACATCGCTGCTGGTTTTATCGACGGAACCATAAGGTTGTTTGATTGTAATACCGGCGACAGCACGCAGTTGCTCGTGGACGAGGAGTGTCGATCGTATCCAGGTCCAGTCTCAGCCATCAAACACAGGCCAATTAGCAAAGCTCATCCCATCACTAATATGCTGTTGTCGTCTTGTAAGTCATATTATTTAAGCTAATTCAATAGAATAACAGATACATGGGCGCCGGCAGCACCTTGCAAGGGGGTTCAACTGCACCCCCCTGTCCGGAAAGAAAGTAGATAGAAACAATTACATGACTCAACTTGGGAGAGTTATGCTTTTCGAGACTATGTATTTATGTATGTTTGTATGTAAATATGTATGTTGCTATACATGTTTATTTCGATGTTTTATATTAGTTAACAGGATGGAGATGCACCCCCCTGGAAATAATCACGGCGACGCCCATGAACAGATAGATGGCTCAGAAGTTGAAATGGTAATGCGATGGTTGCGTAGCAAAGTCAAAAGAACCGCGCTTTGTTTCTGAACTTTTTTGAGGAATAGACCAACTGAATATGTAAAGTTCCTAAAAGGTCAATATCATTACTATGCCCTTATCACCGGGACCGTGACTGGGTGGTCGGGTTCTACGACGACATGGTCAAATCGATCGGTAGGTACACCACCTTGAAATGTACAAAATTGTAGATCAAGTATTAATATTACACAGAAAATGTGGAAAAATCATACTTGCTGTACAAAGTTCTGATTTTCTAGGCCCTAGAAATTCAAAATCATTTTTTGCCCAACCTGCAAAAGCCTGTAAGTAGGTATGTCAAACGAGATATATGAAATAACATCAGATACCAGCATGGAGTCACTATTCAAAACAATGCAACTCAATGATTTTTGGTGCAGAATCCTTGATGAATATCCTCTTCTTGGCGGGGTGACCTTGAAAGTTCTTCCGTTTACAAAAGCATATTTGTGTAAAACAGGCCGACCTATGCTGCCACCAAAACCAAATACCGCAATAGACTGGATGCCGAACCCTTTATAAGGCTCTCTTCTATTAAACCTAATGTCAACCAATTGATAAAATATAAGAAACAGTTTCATATATCCCATTAGATTTTTTCCTCATTAGGTATAATACTACTACAGACATAAGTTACTAAACTACGCTGTCTGTCAGTCACTCGGTAACGTATCTAAAAGTTTCATATTGATGGCAGTTGCTACACACTTACATTGTAACATGATTAAATATTATTAAAAAAAGTATCTTCACGTACATATCCCCGAAAAGGTAGGCAGAGGCACAACCAGGGCACCCACGACTAGCCGAAAAAACTAAGTCTTTAGTCTAACTTAGTCCTACAAGGTGTTAGGTTTAGGTGGCAAGCCTATCGCCAGCCGGGACCCTGTCCAATCCTGAGCAACATTTTTTTTTTATTACAAAATTGGAAAAACAAATTTTTCTTTCGGGATTCGAACCCAAGACCTTATGCAGTCAAGTCCAACATTATTGTTATTCTTTAATAATAATGACAATTAAAATAAAATAAATAAAAGAATATACGTAACCTTTTCTTTTATTTTAGGATTCCGTAAAAAAATTCGCTTTTCAAAAGGGTTCCACCACCAACAAAGTTTGAGAAACGATGTTCTAGAGGTTTGTGTGACGCATTCGGGTAAAATGGCACCTAAAAGACGCACAACCATATTGGGCGTGTTCGGCCGAATTAAGTACTTACTAAACTTAGTAATCCAGTAAGCATAAAAAAATTAACGTCTTACAAGCTGACTGTAGCGCTTTTCGGCGAGGACAGACTTACTGTCATATCCCGTACATAAACAATAAGCAAAATGGCGTCGTATATTAAGCCATACTTACTGCCTTAGCACTTATTTTGTGTCCCGGCCGAAAATTTTGTAAGCATAGTGAGTGACTTACAAAATTTTGTAAGTACTTACTTCGGCCGAACACGCCCATTGACTACACACATGTCGATTTCAACTGCATGCGACATAAACCTTGTCTTACAACATAATGAAGAAACCGCCATTTGTTATTTACAAATGGCGGTATATTCATTTGTGACTGACCTATAATTTCGTATCTAGGAACTTCCGTTTTGGTAAGGAACCTGGGTTATATTTAGTCGGTAAACATAGATACCCGTTCAAAAGGCTAAATGTCTCAAGTTTGCAATAGACCTACTGCTTACTTTAGTATCTGTTAAGATAACTACCTATCTGCATGTCTACCGCGGACGTCTATTTCTTACCGTCAGGATAACAGTAAGCATTTCAATGTTAAAAAAAACGGGATGGTGGCAGCAGTGTCATTCATAAATTGTAAAAACACAAATTGAATCTAACCCCAAAGTAAGCAAATTATATGTTTGTGTTATAGGTGTTAGTCAACGATTCTAATACATAGAAATATTTAATTACTTAGGTAGCTACTAGAATAAATGCAAACACGGAAACGCAGGCATCTAACTGTTCTTCACACAAATGCCTGCCACCGTCGGAAATCGCTAGCCCCGTGACCAACATTGCGGTCAATTGATTCAAAAATTGCTTCTTCGAACCAGCCAAGTTATTGAAAAATGGTTCTCAATGAACAGCGATGAGTTTACTCAGGTACGTGTGGCTGCTTGTCACAGATAACTTCACTAGGATTTTGTTTAAGGGCCAACAAGCAGATTCCCTGCAAGTAATATGTGGTCTATGGACGCCTAAGATAGTAATGACGTAGTTACCTATATACAACTTATTTCGTGTAGGTGTACTGGCAAGCTGCACATCGGTAAAATTGACTTTAGGTATTTACGGTTATTGTATAACCTGGTATAATTTGGCTGTAGATGTCAACGGATGTATTAAATGCTGGAAGTATAAATATGAACAATGTTTGTACACGATAAGGGAGAAGCGGCAGACGTTGGGGCTGTGCTACCACCCCCGATTTACTAAGTTTGTAACGTACGGAGACGACGCGAAAGTAAACATGTATGATGAAGAGGCACATACACAAGAAAGAGCTTTTTATTCTAGGTAATTTTCTATCTAATATTACATTACATGGGACCATGTAGCTAGGCTTACCAACTTCAAGATACGAATTTGCGGAAAATACAGATTTTAAACACGGGACAAAATTTCGACGGCGGATACGATCTTATTTTGATCAAAATACAAAAATGTGAATGTTATGTACCAAATCAGAATGAGAAGTACAATCAAATTTATATTAATAATAGCCAATATTTGCATTAAATTAATGGCTTAATTATAGTGCAGAACCTCACGATCCTGGCAGACCTTTCTGGTTTCCTCCATATTCACTGCCCTTTTCATACAAACACGCTGGTTTCGGAGACTCTTGATACAACCTTCAGATAACACCCGAACGATTTGATCATAGATTGTCAACCTAGGTCTCCCCGGTACCTACATCCGTGCGCGCTTTAGACCTCAAAACCGCTCGCCGTCGCCCCGAAAATCGTTGAGATCGATTTGCGGGGCGACGGCGAGAGCGGGGCGGGGGCGGGCGCGGCACTCTATGCCCGAACTCGATGTCAGCGGCCAGATCGCTCCGCCCCCGCTCCGCTGACATCCAGTTCACTTTAATAAGAATCTATGTGTTAGATCGCGCCGCTCCGCAATCGCTGAGATCCAGTTTGAGGCCTTACGATTAAGCAACGATGCAGTTATGGTCATTGTTTTTCCTTAGTATTCATGTATCATTTTATGTTTATATAGTGTATTCTTTATTCACCTGTTATACATATTAATAGAGATTAACATAATTCTCTAATATCTGTACATGTGATATGGCAGACGACAAGATGGCAGACCAGATGATCTTGCTTCAATACCTATGTGTACGACGCATCGAGTCGTTAAACAGCTGAAAACTGGATTATAATCATCACATCAGTATCATCATTACGAGTACCTGAGGCCTGAAGTTCTTACGTTCTTCTAGGTACACTCGGTACGCCTTATGAAGGCCATACCAGCCATCAAATTGCGTTATTGAGGTTCCTTAATAAAATTAATTGAATTAAATGCCGCTATTTGATATTGCTATACATTTGTAAAACAACGACGAATTATCATCATCATCAGCTGGAGGACGTCCACAGCTGGACATAGGCCTCCCCCAAAGAGCGCCACAAGTCACGGTCACCAGCCGCTTGTATCCTGCGACTTTGACCAGATCACGACGAATCAGTTAAATAAAATTCCTTTTTTGACGTTTTCTAATAGCCAGCGAAAGAACATAATCGACGGTCACACGTCAAGAATATTCGCGTGTGTCTTCAACCCGAAATCACACCACGAGCTGATTTCCGGAGGGTGGGACAATGTGGTGATCTGTTGGGACGACAGGCAGCCCTATGCAACGAAACATTTCGTCGGGGTGCACATGTGCGGAGAAGGCTTGGACTTCGATAAACCAGGGAAACAGGTGACCACCATTTTTAGAGTTGGAAGGAACTTAGCTGGAAAAATGTCTCTAAAAGTAGAACACTATAATGCCACTGATACAGCAGTTTCCCCCGTGTTGGTCCGGGCTTCTTTGTAGAATAGACCATTTGCCTTCCTTGCCAGGCAGCTCGTAAAAGGCGAGCATAGGCTCACCGTCACTAACACCATGACATCTGACTAGGTGGTAGAGTTTAGCAGCGACTCGCCCAGATTGGTACCACCGCCTTACTTATTCCTGCCGCCATAACGTCATGACGTGTTCCGGTTCGGAGGGTAAGGTAGCCGGTAAACTTACTTTTGCTCGAGGCCTAACATCCGGGCCTCAGATTGGCAACGCACCGTTACCACCTTTGGTGTGTCTAGGCGGCGTGAATTTCTTACCACCAGGAAATCCGTCTGCTTGTTTACCTTCCAATATCATAAAAAAAAAGTAGGGGTAGGGTATATTACAGGCATATATACACAAAAATCAAATTTTTTACACAAAGAATATTAACAGTCGCTATACTTTTAAATTTTCCGTGCGAGTTCTATGGATAGAATCTCTCTTTCTCTCTCATCTCACTGTTGTTTATTGCTGTTTGAACCAACTGTTACGAGCAAAAAGAAAAAAGGTGACACAAATGTGTTGTTTAGGAGGCTGCTGCCTGCCATTTTCAAGCGGCTCGGCGGTTGAACGATCTATTAAAGTACCTAGTTACAGAAGCTGTGATGTTGGCACGCTAATACAAAACCAAGAAAAGTATCATTCGTGCAAAATTTCCTTCCAAAAAAGTTGAAAGGATGAGATGAATATATATTTGTGTCTCTTACCTGTCGTTTTTCCGTTGCACCCGTTTTGAAATCACGATCCTAAAGAAGTTTCACTTCAAAAAAATTTTTAGTAACCTAATTTTAAAGTCATATATCCTAAGCCGTTACTTAGAACGAAAAATGGTAAAAAACCAATATTTATGTTATTAGTTGGACGTTATTTATGTTATTAGACGTTATTTATGTTATTTAGAATATAATATTTCGCCTGGTGGTCGCCGTGGTGTCTTTCGAGTATCTTTATGACTTCAACAACACTAGCCAGGTTAAGACGGATATATTATCATCATCATTTCATTCTGATAATGTATACATATATACATTATCAGAATTGGTTGACGCATTTGCTCCACAACGACGCCACATAGAAACAAACATACTAATGATAGACTGTTCAACACATTACCCTCCTTTTCGTTGCGCAGTCAGGTAAAAATTTACATCATATCGACAAAAGTCCAGGAGACGTCAAATTGCTATTTTCAAATACCTAACTCAAATATATTAAATTCGCTGGTTTTACTAATTTTTAACGACCTTTTATTTGTAAACGCCACTTGTAGCGGCGACGTGTTACTAAACTAGCAGCGCTCTAGAAGTACGTGGGACGTACCTATATATCATAATATCAAGTAATCCAAAACACGATAGGATGTTGCTTGATATTTTGAGAGTTCTTGAGAAAGAAAAAACTCAAATTAAAAATATTTTAAACATGATTTTATTCAGAATGAACAACCGTGATTGAACCGTGAACAAAATTATTTGAGCTCTTGTACTAGGTAGTAGGTACTACTAATATAACTAATAAGGCGACCGGGCGAACTTCATATCACTTGACATTAATAGCTACTAACAGTTTGTATGGTTCAAACGCATTGTTTTTCCCACTTTCCGAGCAATTTTCCCAGTTTTTCTTTTCATAACAACCTTCTGACAGTTACTAACATAACAAAAAATAGAAAAATTGGTCCATCAGTTCAGACGTGACGCGATGACTACGCGAAATGGAAATTAATTTATACTAATGGTCGCCCATTGGTCGAAATTCGACCATAATACATTTTAATATCTTGTTGATAAGAACGCCATATTCATTCCTCAAGACCAACTATATTGTTTCAAAATTTTTTATTACGCCATCTGAGATCTTTTATTGTTATCATCAAGATATTTGTTTGTGTGTGTCAAATGCATGGTAGTGCGGGTAATGTTTTGTTTATTGATTTAATATACTTTATAAGCATTATTAGTGAAAAAATATTAACGTTCTGCACTTCTGCTACACATAAACTATAAGTGTGCCAAATTTTATGCTTCTGCGTCTGCGCAATTTTCGTAAAAAAGGGTCCAAAGTTTTGGTATCACGTATTAATATATAGATACTCACTTATGTAATGTTTTGTATATTTCGAAGTGATAGGACTCCGAAAAATAATGATGAAATTAACAATACATTTACGTTTTTTATGTGTAACTTAATAATCTTAATGATTTTCTTTTAAATGTCGTTTCAGATTATCACTTGTTCCTGGCAAGAAAAAGATAATATTCAAATATGGGACTACGGCACCTGCAAACTGATTGAAACGATAGTCCCTGACAACCATCAATCAAAACTCTACTGCGGAAAGATGGTCCCAAATACAAACTTGATTGTGTGCGGTGGAACTGACTCCAACATTCTCCGGGTCGTCGATACCAACATGAAAACAGTAAAATATTATTTATACTTAAAGCTTCATGCCGCCAAAACATTCGGAGATATTTTAGTTCAAGTAGTTTAATGTCATTTGTAGACTTTTATACTTACTTATCGGTTCGAGCGATTAAAGCATTTTAAAAACAATTACCTTAAAATATAAAAATATTGCTTTAAAATACATTAAAAAAAACTGAATCACCAACACATACCACGTGGTAACCATAAAGCATAAATTAGCGAAACCAAACCTATATTATAAAAAAAGTGTGATGGAAAATAATTCACTTATCAAATGCGATAGCCGACGAACATTTTTAATCGTGGCCAGACAAGTATTATGTTAAAAATCTGAGATATTCCGTTTTACTGGTACATATCTCACAATAAATAGACATACTATGTTCCAATCGTAACGAAGATAAATATTTAAACATGAAAATTAATTTAATTTCGTTTTTTAATTTTTTCTTACAGACAGAGTGTTCGATACGAAACAATCCTGGGGGTATCTATTCATTCGATTTTGGTACCATTAGACGGAAACCAACGAAGATTCCGACTACTTACAAGAAGATTAGTGAAATACAAAATACGCCCCGAGTAGCTTTCGTCACTGGCAAGCGGTTACAAACTGTTGACTTCGGATAAACATTCATTCACGATCTTGTTCTAGCGTGCATCTTAAGAATAAAGATCTTTTACCATCGAACTAGTATTACAGAAACGATAAATATCACATTAAATTATTTTTGTCTGCCGAAGTTTGTTTTGCCGCTCTCCTGAGTAAATAGGCAAATGCAGTGTTAGTTTACTGTAGATAAAATGTAATCAAAACTGTTAATTGCATTCTGGTGCTGACTGGCAAGAAACGGTAATCTTATCGATGTACGGATACGTTATATGGATCGGTTGTCTGACTGTATATCGGAGCTATTTTATTCTTTTTTATTTTAATTATTAAAACCAAATTTTACATAAAGGGGTAAGGGCTTAAATTAAATATAATTAAAATTTTTAATCTAGCCACACGCAAGTTCGAGCAAAACAAAAGCGACACACCGGCAGTGGGTTATATTACACGAACCATTTCGGGCCAATTTCGACCCCCCTTTAACTCAAAATCTATTTTATCTACGTATATGAAATTTCTAGTATCTGTTGAGATCTCCTTACTTATCTAAAATACAAAATTTCATTAATATACCTATTGTAGTTCTTGAGATATTGACGTCAGAAAATCGCTATTTTTACTATACACTCACTGACTGACTGACTCACTCACTCATCAAAAACCTAGACCACTTCCAATGGTCGTATTGACTTGAAATTTGGCATGAAGGTAGGTCTTTAGGTCAAGGTAAAGGAAAAAATCTGAAAATGGCCAAGTGTGAGTCAGTTTCAAAAACAATGACGCTGTAAATTTATACCCCTAAAGAACTAAAACGGACTAAATGGATCTATCTTCCAATGGTCGTACTAACCTGAAATTCGGTACGAAGGTTTGTATTTAGTCAAATTAAAGTAAAAATCTAAATCCATTTAGTAAATCTACTCCATTTCTTTGTAAGAAGCATAGTGCATATTCAAAAATCTGAAAAATAGTATAAATGAGACATTTCCTTAACTAACTTAATCATAAGGGAAAAATTAAATACACAACCTTACAAAAATAAATAAAATCCCAACCAAAACACAAATGTGAAAGGCTGCCAAGTTCGATAATATGGGAATGCTTCGCCTATAAAAGAATTGAGATCAAAATAAGTACCAAGTTCCATACACATACCTCAGTTAAAAATAGTTACAGGAATGCATACTTGATTTTCCGCAGTTTAAAAAGTAGAGTCTGAATAAATATCATATTAAATACCTAAAATTCTAATACTTACAGGAACGCAAACCTGTTTTTTCAGCAGTTTCCTGATAACATTTTTTATTTTTTCTGTACTTTGCTGCCCCACCTTACTGAGCGAATACAAAGCACTCTGTTTGAGGACAAAATGCATTCATAATTCACTTCTTTCTGTAATTGTTTCGACATATTTTTTATCGTCTGTTTTTATCTCGGATTGAAATTTACAACTATATAAATATTATTATCACCCGAGCGAAGCTGGGCTGGGTCACCAGTAGAGTATACTTTAAGAAAAACACCAACAGACTTCATAGCTTTTAGAAGAAAATTTTATAGATAAGTTTTTCATAATATGTTATGGTTATGGTGGAGGGAGCCTTTGTTCACATGTCTAAACCCCCTCAGGACCTCACTCGGACAGTTACTTACCGGTTATACACTGGAAAAAAGTAGTCGAATTTAGAAGCGTTTACGTTTAGAGGCTATTATATCAAGAAGTACACCCATAAAATCAACACATTTGCGATATCTCAGCGGTCAGCCAATTATTAAAAAAATCATGAAGATTCAAAATCATTTTTTGGAGGTAAAATTTGAGAGGATTAAAGGCAATGATACATTGTTGAAATCTAAAAAAAAAATAAAACTGTTTAATTATAACCGCGTAAGTAATAGATGTGACCACTTGATGTCGAAAGGCGTTAGAGGTGTGACTAATATATCCGTAATAGGTAGAGATATTATAATACCAGCTATGTATATTCATATTAGCATACGCGATTATAGAGTAATAGGTTACCAGGTATTAGTCAAATGCGGCGGCTCACCGTCGCCGCCACCATAGCTATCCGAGGCGGGCGAGTGAGTGAGACGACCATTGTCTTGTATTGTATGAATATAATTTGGCTGCGTACTGCGTGCGTGCGTAATTTTAAATTGTAAAGACATAGTTACACACGTCGGGCTTCGTATCAAACCTGCAAGAGCAGGTAACAAAGCAAGCAAGCAATGAAAATAGTTCTGTTTACATTTGGTCACTAGTTCGTCGCATTAACTTATTTTAGCTAATACGGATATTAGTTTATAGGTAATCATAATATGTAGTGATCAATGCTCACAGCGACTCCGTATTGTTTCATATTGTATTCGTCGGACCCTGCACGTGCTGGCAGTGATTGAAATATAATTAATAACAATTCATTACTTTGTTAGTATTTATTTAGTGATTGGGTTTTTGCTTTTGGTGGTAGTTTTTGTTGTTAAATAGGAATTAAGTTTGGTTGTCATTATGAAGCGGTCGGGAACCAGCGAAGTTTGGACACATTTCAATGTCGAATGTGAACATATTTTTAATGTTTTAAATACATACATGTTTCAATAAAGACTACTTTTTTGTATTAATCATACTATCATTGTCTATTTTTACTGTATAATATGATTTTCACGAGAATATTGTATTTCATATTGATTGATTATTATGGATATTACGCAGGTATTAATTATAAAAATATTAATTAAAAAAATATTAATATTAGATTGTGTATCTATCGCTGATTATCAACTGGTTCACTAATATTTGACTAATATCCAGTAATAGGTATGATATCATAATATGCGATAACTAATATATTCAATAATAGGATTACCTAAAAGTTACCTTAATATAACATCTCTAAAAGGCGTTTAGGTTAGGGATGCATTGGCTCGAGAATTATTGCAAGGATTTTATTTACAAAGAAGTTAGCGGTGAAATTATCAAAGTATGTGTTTTAGTTATGTTTGTGAACCTGGGTAAATATGCTCACAATAACTGTACACACACTTTGGTTTGGTTTAAACACTAATATACTATAGTGAATTCTTGCAAAAACTACACGAGCTACAGTACATTTTGTAGTTAAAGCGACGATAATTTGTGTGCGTGTTGCGTGTGCGGAAGTCCCGAGAGCGGCAACCACGGCGATAGGTATCACCTTTATTGCTCGCAGCATCGAACATCTCTCCCGTAGGCGTGCACCTACTTAGAAAGAAACTAACAAAAACCAAACACTTCGTAAAAATTGTACATCTGTTGTATCGCATTTATTCTCTCTTTATAATATTTTTCTACTCACAAACAGCCGTTATAATAATTTTACGTGATAGACAAATACATTGTGATTTCGCTTCCGTAAACGGTATAAAACTCTTAGAAAGATAAAATATCGAGTTTGGCAAGAATCGTAATAAATAAAAGTGTGGACTACATGGTGTTGTAGACGGGGTTGGAGCACCGCGCGCTCGCCGGCCGGGCCAGGCTCAGCCGCGACAGGGGGTGGCTCTTGCCGTGCTGCAGCTGCTTGCGGGCCTTGCTGGCCGCCGGCGCCGGCAGCGGGCACTCGCAGTACGAATGCCGCGCGCGCGCCGGCGCCGGCGCACACGGGACCGCCAGCGCCGGCGGGGGGCGGCGCGCTGGCTCGCCGTCGGAGCGCGCCTCGAACTCGCGCTTGAGGTTGCTGACGCGACTGTGTGTGGAGGCGGCCACGGTGACGGGCGGCGGCAGG
>NJDD01002858.1:32708-45282 GCA_002245505.1 Calephelis nemesis
CACAGAGGGCGGTCACCGAGTGGTTTTAGCCGGTAGAAGTCCGGCATAACCCGTCACTTCCCCCGAAAGTGACGGGGATACATGAGGATTTCCAATCGTTAAAAAAAAACCACTACACTAACAATACGGGCATACTAGGAATGACCTAGGGGGTTTACCATAAGCTCTTAAAACATTACTCGTATTATTGCAGTTATACTAACTGTTATCGGAGAAAGACAACCTTATAACGTATGTCACAAAGTTGCATATTTAAGTGGAGTGGAAATTAAGTAAATATAGAAATAATCCTGTTTTTTGTTTTTGCCTTTGAATTCTAAATAATCATTCACATTCGTAAACTTATAATAGGTACTAGTTTTGACCGCCTCGTTGGTGGAGTGGCTAGCGTACACGCCTAACTACATCGACTTACCGCGAGGCTCGGGTTCGATTCCCAACGGGGGCAGACATATTTTGTGTGATGAATATTTAGATGTCTGCATTTCCGGGTCTGGCTGTTTATTAAATTAATTCTGGTATCTGTTTAAGTATTTCTTTGTATTAGTATCGTTGACTAACACCCATAACACAAGCATATAATTTGCTTACTTTGGGGTTAGACTCAATTTGTGTGAGTTGTCCAGAGATATTTATTTATAGATGATTCATAGCAAGAAAATAATCTTAGAGTTACGCAAAAATATGTTTAGACTCATGTTTTATATTTCAACTCATATTATAGGTGTGTGCCTTAACGAATAGGAAATATACATATTACGAAGTGTACAAACAGTCTCGAGCGTTTGCAGCAAATTTGAGGAAAAAGTTCGGGCTCCGTGACGGAGAATGTGTCGCGGTGATTTTGCCAAATATCCCAGAGTTTCCTACCATCACGCTTGGGATACTTGCCGCAGGGGGAGTTGTGACTACCATGAATCCCTCTCATACACCTTGTAAGTGGGTTTTAATTAAAGCTAAAACTTATCTCTTGTTTGACCATACCTTCATACAGAATACAGTATAATATAAAGCTGTTATAATAAAATATAACAGTTTTGGGGAGCTTAATTTTTAGAAACTATAAAATCGTAAAAAGCTGAATAAGCTGTGTATAAAACAACATTATCATCTTGCCCCTAACTCTGAAGAGGTAGACAGAGTCACAACCCACGACTAATCAATCCTAGCAGCAAAAACACATATTCAATCCTGGCAGCGTTATCATTATTAGAAAACTGAAAATATCCATTTTCTAATTTTTTGTGTATTGTTGTTGTTTATGTTTCTATGACACATTTTATTTGAAGTTTTTATGTATGAATGTAAAGAAGTATTTTATGATTATATTAAAACCATTAAATATTACTAAGAAAGGTTTGCATTCGTTAAATTTGTGGATTGAAAAACCTTTTGATTTCAAAAAATTATATAAAATACAGCTGTCCCAGCGAACTTCGTTTCACCCGTTCAGTATGAGAAATAATAAAGTATTATTTTTCCCATTTTCCTTGCAACTTTTCCGGTTTTTCTTTTCGTAAGAACCTTCTCCTGATCATAAGTAATACAATAATAAAAAAGTTAGCTAAATCAGTCCAGTTGTTCGGAAGTTATGCGCTTACCAACACATTTAGAGATTCATTTTTATATTATAGATTGGTATTTAATATAATTTTAATGTTAGTTTATAATTATTAGTATTATATTAATATAATATTAGTATTAAAATACTGCAGAGATAAATATAACTTAAGTTTATAAGAAAACAATCCATCTTGATAAAATAATAATTAATTCTATTTTAGTTCATAACATCAAAGTTTAGAAAGATGTACAAATAGTATACATTATTAGCTAGCTCTTATAAACTGTTGTGTATGATAAATAACATAAAATGATATAAAATGTTATTCAAATAAGACTTTAATTTTCAATATTCCGCCAAAACGTCGCCAAAAAAGTAACTTTTTGGCGTTTTTTTCATGTAATATTTTTTTTATTTAATTATTAAATATTATTATTTCAGTTGAAATTCAGCGTCAAATTGAAATGTCTGAAGCGAAATTAATAGTTACAATTACGAGTGCTTATTCAACTCTAAAAGAAGTATTACAGTTATGTGAAAATATAATACCAATTGTAACTGTAGATCTAGAAGAGAAACAACCAGAAGGTGCTGTATCGTTCTTAGAACTTGCTAATAATGAAACTGACTTAGATATTTTAAAAGAAGTTAAAGTAAATGGGGAAGACTTAGCACTCCTGCTCTACTCTAGTGGTACAACTGGTCTCCCTAAAGGAGTTCAATTGTCGCACAAAAACATTGTGTTTAATTGGGAAGCACAAAATACTGAATTACGACAGTACGAATACACTACAGGTATAGTATGATATATAATAAATAATAACAATACATATTGCTGGACAAGATACACAAATCGAATCTAACCCCAAAGTAAGCTAATTAGTGCTTATGTTTTATTATGAGTGTTAGTCAACGACATTAATATATAATATAAATACTTAAATACATACAAAAATAATTTAATAAGCACCCAAACCCGAAAATGCAAACATCTAAATGTCCATCACACAAATGCCCGCCCCCGTCGGGAATCGAACCCAAACATTGGTGGTCGGTGAAGTATGGCGTGTTCGCGAGTCCTTCGACCAACGAGGCGGTCTGTTTAATATTTAACTCAGTTTACAAGTAGAATGTCTATTCTATTGCTACCCTCTACCCTGCTCTTCGGACCGGCACGTGACATTGTCATCATGGCAGCAGGAATAGGTGGATCACTAACAGTAGTGTGACTGTTCAAAGTTTTCATACAAATATTTGACGGAGAGTGTAGAACCTTGAGTCTATGGTAAAGATCACTCTCAGATATATACGACAACTGAGGTAGGTATGGTTCAGCAGTAGATAAAAAAGAACGGAAGGTGAGTTACGGCCAATGTTAATAATATTTCTCTAAAGATGGATTTCAAGCAAACTAGATAGCTGCTTATCCGCCGGCCTATCCTATACCTGATTGCCATATATATCCTGTCCACAGATATGTTATTGGCAAGCGATAACATAAAAATAGATCAAAATATCAATCTTGCACAGCAAGTTTTGGATTAGGTTTGATTATTAACATTGGCCGTTAGACGACAATGTTTTCAACTTTGTAAGATCTTAAAATTATCCTCACTGTCAATGGAATATGTGGCAGATGTGGACGCGGTTCACCTGATGGAAAGTGGTCTTCGCCGTCTACAAATAGTTGTAACACTAGGAGTCTCTTAACTTGAAGGTCCCAAATCGCAATGTTTCAAAAACACTGCCTTACTCCGCAAGTAAAACTTCATATATCATAAAACTAACTGACCCGCCAGACGCTGTCCTATCTTAACAATGATACTCAGAGAAAATATCTTTAGAGTCGATAAATAGTCTAAATGAGAGAAAGGCCGGTACATTACAGAAAGTCAGCAATATTTGGAAATAACATCCGTTCTTTGTTAGAAGTATAACCTCCAGTAGTAGTCAATAGCTTCATGTTTTGAATACTTACAGTAGGTACCTGTCATTTTTGAAGTGAAAACTTCTTTTGCGGCGTTGCGCACTTTTTTTGGAATGGGTAAAAACTTCCAGACTCGCGTCAGGACACGTGACCTGATCGAAAATTCGTAAGATGGATGGAGAGTAAACAGCCCGCTCGGCGTAGGAGAAGAAGTATCCCCCTCTTTTTCTACGGCGCGGCGAAAATGTTTGCCTGCGCCTGCTGTTTCGTTTAGACGGCGCAGGGTGCTTGCGCGAATGTTCGTAATGTCATGTTTGTGTACGATAGCGCAATAATTAAATATTGTATTCTACTACATAAATGATACTACTTTTATACTGATAGTAATTAAAACAATTCGTGAAAAAATTATTCCTTAGCCATTCCAAAATATCAGATATACACAACGTGAATATTCAAGTTTTCACTTCTGCCGGCACTCCCGGAGTGCAACCTGTCGTTTTTTTTCAGATAATCACCAGGACACTGTTTTGGCCAATTTACCTTTTTTTCACATGTTTGGCTTAAGTTCGGTGATGTTTCACAAGATGTCTGTTGGCTTAAAGCTTGTTACTATACCAAGATTTAAACCGTATTTCTTTGTGAATGCTCTAGAAAAACATAAATGCAACCTCATGTATATTACACCACCAACAGGTAAAGTAATATTTAGCGCTACATTTTTTTTTTGTTTTGTTGAAAATATAAAGTGTAACACAAATAATTAAGTTAACTGCAAAAACCCATATCTATATCTACTTACACTAGTTACACTATTTATAACTCAAGAACGGCCAAACCGATTTGGCTGAAAATTAATAGGAAGGTAGCTTAGAATCAGGAAATGGACATAGAATACTTTTTATCCCGTTAGACTGTGAGAAAGATAGGAAAGTTAACATTTTGATTTTTACTATACAAACTGAACGGGTAAAGCGAAGTTCGCTGGTGGAGCTAGTATTATATAAAAGAAAGTGTGTTAGTAACATTATTTATAACTCAAGAATGGCCGAATCGATTTGGTTGAAAATTGATGGAGACATAGCTGTAGAATTACTATACGGACATAGTATAATTTTGATCCCGTTCGATTTCGAGGAAACTAAGAAAAGCAACATTTTAATGTGGAACAAAGTTCGCCGTAACGGTTAGTTAATTATATTCGTATTTTTCATCGATTCTAAAAAACCTTAAATCCGTTTGTAGATTTTTTTGCAAGTTTTTTACTTGATTGCTCCCTGATTATTAAATGATTATATTTTGATGATTCCTCATTGTAAAGTTAGATTAAAATTCTATTTTGATTGCGTTAGAAGTGATTTTAGAATTTTATTATTTTATCAGTGCATATTTTTTTGTGTATCTAGATGACGTGATAACTTTCTTGTTTTTAAATGATTTGTGTTTTAATAAAGGACTAGTGGTACCCCATCGGTCGATTTTTTTTAAAATAACGCCATCTTTATTTATCAAGACTAACTATTTTGCTTCCAAACTTTACGAATACAGTTAGAGCGCCATCTGTGATTTTTTATCGTTATTATCAACATACATTAATTGTCAAATGCATTGTAGTATGAGTAATGTTATAATTTTAAATAAATGCACTTTGTAAGCAATATTTTTGAAAATATTAGCGTTCTACTTTTGTCCTACATATAAATTTTAAGTGTGCCAAATTTCTTATTAATCCGCTTGCGCTAACGCTAAGTTTTTACTTCACGTGTTAATATTATGATGAATATGCTAATTATGACGTTATGTGTGCAGTTTTTGTTAACTTAAATAAGTAGTAAAATATAATTAATGACAGTTTTTTGCACTGTTTTTGCGGTTAAATGATTATTACCGTATCCGCTAATAAGCTTAAAATAATATGAACAATAAATTTATTATTATGGTATGTTTTTCTGTCTTTTAAGGGTTTCAAAATGATATAACTTATCCTTCTTAGCCATTATTTGCAACTAACTCTGACACATTTGTTGTATTACTTATTTCACTCATATTTAATAATGAAAGAAATTCTCTCTCATTTTATTTCATATTTATAATGATTATTTTACATTAAAGCTAAGTCCATTAACATTGGCTAATATCTACTTCAAATAGTATCCTCCCTAGGTGTGTCCTAATTTACCATTGAATTTCAATTTACCCTATTTTCTTACTAATTTCTAGACAAAACAAAATTGAAGTTTAAAGACACTTTAACTTACTCAGAGAATGCTTGACTTCAATTCTGCTACGATTCATAGAAATATTTAATTAGGTATTCCCCATAGATATCCCCTATGTTAATTTCTGAGTCTAGACGATTGTCAGTTATGAAAAATAGTCCTTATTATGTCCTTCATTAACTGCAGTATCCAAACAAGCAATAAGTTTACTTAGGATAAGATTAATTCCTGTTGTTAATTTGAAAGTCCTTCATCTAAACAAACTATACGTAAATCTATAAATATGTTTTTCAAATTTCAGTGCATTTCGTGGCATACTCCTCAGACGTAAAACAAAAACATCTTGAAAATTTAAAAAGCATCACGGTCAGTGCAGCTCCTATAGCTGCATCTAACACGGAAAAGTTTTTATGTAAAATACCTGTATGTATTAAAACATATCATATTTTACTCGCCTTTAATGCAGAAATTGTTTGAATGTGTTTGTAACAGCGAGATCTAAGAAACATTAAAATTGAAAGAAAGCATTGATATTAAAATGAGTAAAGAAAAAGAAGGTGGAAAGAAGAAAGTGAAAATGGCAGATGAAAGATTGTCACAGCAGATATACAATGCGGATGTGAATGGATGTAGATAACATACGAAGAGACCTATACATATAGACATTTCACGATCAAAGCTTTAGGGAATTACCCGAGTGTGATGTCAAGAGTCTCTAAAACCGGCGTATTTATTTGATTAATGTAATGAATGTGAAGGAAGCTAGGCAGATCTGAAAGGATCGTGACATTAGGCACTCGATACTCTCTGCTTGCCCCGTCAGGAACTAGGCTTGAAAACATGTAGGTATGCAGAACTTACCTACCTACAATGCGATACTGTGTGTCGTCGCGCTGGTCATTGAACTTGAGCAAAAGTGTTGAATATTTAAAGTGCTATATTTTATTAATTTTAAATCTGATTTTTTTAAAAATATAGTACACTGATTCCGTTAAGCATTCGGAATATCTCGACACAATCTTGAGTACGAATTTGAATATAAGAAAAATTAAAAATGATGTGAGAGGAAAAACTTTATGTGTATATTAAATGTTTAAAACTCATTTAAAATACTTGAAATACTATATGTTTATTATTTACATTATTTTAGCACAATGGCGTAGAATTAGGTCAAGGATATGGTATGACGGAATCAGGTGCCTTAGTTACATTATTTCCTCGAGGATCTAAAAACTATACCACCGCTGGAGTTGCACTTCCAAGTATAATGTTGCGAGTTGTAGACAATAATATGAAAAATTTAGGGCCAAATGAGGTAAAGCTATTATTTTTGAGGTAATCAAAATTTAGTTATCCATGTTGCTGGTCCGATTTAAGATTTTTCTAAGTGACGTCAATGCTGTTGACGTTGCTGATGTACCTAACTATAAATTACCTTAATACCATAAACCATACAATAAAATGTAATATTAATTGACAATTAATTAGTAGGTAGTAAAAGTAAGAATTATATCGACTAACGATTACTAAATCGGGTTCTAATTAAGACTTAAGCTTTGATTGAATCAAGAGCAGCTGCCGTTATTTTTTAAACCGTGGAACCACAGCGAAATAAAGAGATTAGGATTGTTTTACCAAATCTTTGGCCTGAATGGAGTTAAAATGTTTCCAAAACCCAATACTATTAAGTTTCGATACTATAAAACTTTTTTCAGAGCCATAATTTGCTTTGTACTTTAAAATGTTGGAGGTATGCCTCAACATACATAAAATGTTAATAGTTTTTACACACCTTTTTCAATAACTTGTATCATATTTCCCAGGAAGGTGAGTTGCTTATTAATGGACCTGGTGTAATGAAAGGTTACAAAGATAACGAAGATGCAAACAGACAAACTTTACTTAATGGGTGGTTAAGAAGTGGAGACAAAGCAGCTATAGACGAAAAAGGGGCCGTTAAAATTAGTGATCGATTAAAAGATATGATAAAGGTTAAATAGAAAATTATTTACGTAATAATTAGAAATACTACATTTTTTGATGTAAGTAATTTGATGTAACATTTCGTTTACTTGTTTAGGTCAAAGGATTTCAAGTTTCACCATCAGAGATTGAAAGTGTACTAAAAGAACATCCTGATATCTTTGATGCTGCTGTTATTGGGATACTAGATGAATACGCTGGCGAAAGACCGAAAGCTTTTGTTGTGTTAAATAAAGGTAGAGATATAAATGCTTCAGCTGTAAAGGAATATGTCAGCAAAAAATTAGCTCCATACAAGCAGGTTAAGGAAGTTGAATTTATTGATAGTATACCTAAATCAGAAACAGGAAAAATTTTAAAACGGTGTTTGCGTTAACGATTAAATACACACATTCAAAAAGTTTAAGCACCTTGCATGTACTAAAAACGTTTTTAATTAATTATTCTCTTTTTTTCTTTAAAAGTTAGATAGTTATTAGTATGTTAACTTTTATGTTCTAGGTTACTTGCTAGATGGTTTTAAAAAGTTTTATTTTTTTTAACAAAAATGATGCACTTAAATTGTAATTTTGCTGATTAAATTTGGCGCTTAGCCTTGATGTTACTAATTTTAATTCTCATTAGAGCTTGATTTCCGACAGAGGCGGTATGATGATGAGCATTTAGATATCTGCATTTCAGGGTCTAGGTGTTTATTAAATTTGTTTTGGTATCTGTTTGAGCATTAAGGTATATTATCATCATTGACAGTTACAACCTATGCAAATAATTAGACCCGATTGTTTACAAGGACATTTATTTTTATCTCACTTTTGAATATCATTTCAATGGTGTTTCCGGTAACTAATTTGTTAGACATTATTCTTTCTTCTGTGATTTATCAGGAATCATCTTCTTGAGATCCCGGCTTTGATTTCCAGATCGGGCAAATAAAATAGGAAAATATATTGCTATATATTTAATAAAAACAACGTTGTCCGGGCTTGAATATGGGCCTACTTAGCTTACCACCATTATGGAACTCAGTATCTTTGGCTAGTGTGTTCAGCTAGTTGTACCTCTGCCTAATTCTTGGGGGATATGGACGTATGATGATATTTTTTTTTACTATTCATATCGTTTGACTTCAAATGAAGTACAAAGGGCTGCAAGGATGTTGTAAACGGGAAGAAGTTAAACTGTAGCATATTGGTATTTCGGTTTACCTAAACAATAGCTTGATTTGCTCTTTCTGTCACGATTATACTAACACAGGTGTACTAGCTGAGTAGCACCTAGACCATGGAAGAATTTCTATTGCTTGGCAAAATCACTACATGGCCTGTCTGCAAGACATCATCCTCGTCATGCAAGACTGATTGGTGTATAGCTACAAAACTCAAGTGGTGCTGTTATTAGACCTGAAACCATGCTAAGCCTGTTCTATGAGTACGGTTTACAAGTACGAAGCCCAATCAGATGTCCACCTATACGAGTACACCTCGACATTGGTTAGCCTGAATGGTGCAGAGATATATTCAACGGGATTTTAGGGATATATGGACCCAGGAGCATTGAGACAAAATTTTATTTTGCTGTAACTCGCAATTTGGATTCAGGCAATTTAGATCAGATAACCACGACCCAGAAGATTGAAGAATGACTTAAATTTGTTCAATTCTGTTTTAATAAATTAATTTTATTTAGCAATTTTATTTTTAAATAAGTTTACTTGCATGACGTTTACCTTAGTCTTAACTACGTTTAAAACTTTATTACTAAAAATACTATTATAAAACTCAAATTATTTCATGTTGCTTAAACTTTTTGATGAATGTACGATAAAGTATGATAATTGCTAAAGTTTAATAAGATTTTATATTTGTTCAGTACCTATAAGAATACATAAATCATATTTATAAAGGAAAAATGTATGATGCAAATAAATTCTTAGAGAAGAATACTTTGTCATTATTTTTCGTAATTTCCATATTCTCTATTTTTACTTTTTCATTTGATAAGAAAGGGTAAGTGACAACCTACGCTTAACAACAAAACTCATTTCTGAAACAATACGTAAAACATAGTTACGTTAAATATTTCATTACTTAGAAAGTAACTTAACTGTAAATTAAAGAAAATTCTGAGTTTAAAGAGAATGAAATACCAGAATAAAAAAAATACCAGATCGGGTAACACAAGGTAGGTTGCATATTCCCGGGCTACATTTAATATTGAGTTAAACTGTAAGATATACATAGTTGAGTTAACCTTAGTTAGGCGCTAATTCAGTGTTAAATACTTAACCCAGGAACATGCAAGTGGCCCTTAATTACCCATACTCAGTCAGCCAGAAGAGCCAATCACCGCGCTCCCCCGTTCCATGAATACTATGAAATATTGCGCTCTAAAGTAAACGTCTTAAGCGACAAATCACTATTTTTGACACTATAAAAGTAATTTGAAAAAAGTATAAAAACTGAAACACTTGTCTTTTAAGTATAGTACTTATCTATGTTTATGTTAAATCTGGTGTCGATATTTTAAGTAGAGACAGTTGGGTTTTGATTTCAAAAAATGGTTAACTTTTTGATTTTTTCTATCGAGCAAAGTGAAATGAATCGTGTTTTGGAAACACTAGTCTTATAAAGCATATTCATGTTAATCTTGTGTATTTTTGTCACCAAGATCCATGATTGCTTTGTATGACAAAAACATTAAACTGCTGACGTATTTTAGCGTATATGGCCCCTTAATGTATGTATGCATCCTTTCTTCAAATCTTGCGCTTAATTTGTAGGTATTGGTGCAAGGCTAGCAAGTCTTAAATTTGATAGTGTAAAGATCCATCAAATTGTATCTCATATATTTATTATGTCTACAGTATTCAATTTTATGAGGTTAACAATTTATCTGTTTAAATAGCTTCACAATTTCCACCCTATATGTCACCACGTCTTTAAACGTAAGAGTGTGTGTAATAAGTACATATGAGTGTGTGTAAAACAAAGTCGCTTTCCGCTGTCAGTCCCGAAATCTTTAAAATTACGCAACATTTGATGCAGTTTTTTAATAGATTTGATTCAAGAGGAAGGTATGTATGTATAATAATTTAAAATATTGTCCACCCGTGCGAAGTTGGGTTGGGCTGTTAGTTTTTAAGGGGCCATATATGCTAAAATACGTCAGCAGCTTACTGTTTTTTTCATACAAAGCAATCATGGATCTTGGTGACAAATATACACAAGATTAACGTGAATATGCTTTACTAGATAAGTGTTCCCAAAACAAGATTCGTTTCACTTTGCTCGATAGAAAAAAATCAAAAAGTTAACCCTTTTTTGAAAGCAAAACGCAAATGTCTATTTCAAATATGAAAATATCGACACCAGATTTAACATAAACATAGATAAGTACTATACCTAAAAAACAAGTGTTTCAGTGTTTATACTTTTTTTCAAATTACTTTTATAGTGTCAAAAATAGTGATTAGTCGCTTAAGACGTTTATTTTAGAGCGCAATATTTCATAGTATTCATGGAACGGGGGAGTGCGGTGATTGCAGTCAAATCCAAATCCACCAGATTTAACGTAAACGTAGATAAGTACTATACATAAAAGATAAGTGTTTCAGTTTTTATACTTTTTTTCAAATTACTTTTATAGTGTCAAAAATAGTGATTTGTCGCTTAAGACATTTACTTTAGAGCGCCATTGTTCATAGTAATCATGGAACGGGGGAGCGCGGTGATTGGCTCTTCTGGCTGACTGAGTATGGGGCCTTAATACAAACAGCATTGCGGAAATTTTCCTAGATCAGTAATAGCCAGAATAGTATGGGCTCGCGATTGGCTATGCCTTGTTGCCATAAACATTTCTAAGCCGGTATTTTTGAATATGGATGCATGCATGTATGAGTGTCATAATGTAGGATAAAAACTAACACTAGTATCTTTAATAAAGGGTAGGTGAGCATCGGCTCTTGTTTGATTCACAGGAGAGTAGTGCAGCCGGTATACTTAATTTTGATCTAGGCGTAAGATCCCGGCCTCAGGTTGGCAACGCAAGATAACCATCTTAAGTGTCTCTAGGCGGCGTAAATTTCTTACCATCAGGAAATCCGTCTGAATAAATATCATAAAAAAAGTGATCTCCAATCTTAAATGGGTTATTAATTTTGGAGGTACTTGCTACAAAATCTTTTAAACCGGATAACCATTATAGTGAACACGATTTACACCGGAGGCGTTAATCGTAACTTTCATGTAATTATCTATACATATAATAAATCTGTAGAAGGGTCAATTCTCTACATAGAAAATATTGAAAAAATAAATAGCCAGAAAAAATAATTACTGGATCGATACCAAACCCAAATATGTAATTTAAAAAAATAGTCTGTCTGTCTGTATGTTCAGCCATCACGTGAAAACTAACGGTTCGATTTCGATGAAACTTGGTATAATTATACCTTATTATCCTGGACATAAAATGGGATACTTTTTATCCTGGAAAAATACGTAGAAAAAATAAATCTTAATTTTTCAGTTTTAACACGCGAAGACCAACATCCGCGCGGACGGAGCCGCGGGCGGAAGCTAGTTTAAGAAATAAATTTCAGATTATCCACTATTCTTTTCGCTTAGTTGTACATTCACATAAAAAAAGATAAATAAATTTTGAAAGTTTAACGTTTTAAGGTAAATTAATATTTAAATTGTTGGAATTGCGTCATGTGGGACCACTATAGCGTCATGTGGGACCGCGCTGGTACAAGTGACCTTCCAAATTGCATACAAGGTTACGATAAAAATTATTATTACATTATTTTTGTGACCGCCTCGTTGGTCGAGTGGCTAGCGTACACACCTAACTGCACTGACTAACCGCGAGGCTCGGCTT
>NJDD01002858.1:82762-118462 GCA_002245505.1 Calephelis nemesis
CAACTCTATGGCCAACCATGCACATATTCAATTCCTGGCAAAGTTGATTTTATTGGAAAATTTAAAATGTTCATTACGTTACTAATTGCGTTCATGAGACTAAATATATAATAAACTATACTAGAATAATAATTAGTATATCAGTTGTAACATATGTTTTATACAAACATATGTTTTACAAGAATAACGTAAAATATAGTACTAATTAAATCTACCTGAATCTGGATACCTAAACCTTCAAAAAACATGTATCTGACATTAATTTCTTGCCGTATTCAGATTTCGTTTCAGGAATTAAGTCTCTATCATATAGTTTGTAATTAAGATTGGCTAAAAAATACGTACTTAAATTTACTAATACTAGTGGTCGCCCATTGGTCTAAATTTGACCATAATAAATTTTAATATCTTGTTGATAATATTGCTATCTTCATTTCTCAAGACCAACTACTTTGTTTCCAGACTTTTTAGTGCGCCATCTGTGATCTTTTATCGTTATCATCAATATATTTGTTTGTGCGTGCCAAATACGCTAGTATGGTCCAGTAACCAGAACGCAGCACCAAGTCGAGGTACGGTCTCCCGGGAGACAACCCTTGGTGCTGGCGTTGTAGGTAACAGCCCCATGCATTTAAATAATGATGTCAGAGTGCTCAGCCCACAAAGCTAGGTGAAGTTGCATAAAATCGCAAGATTAGCAACAAATTAGTCATTCAAAAAAAAAAAGCTAGTATGGGTAATGTTTTGTATATTGATTGAATGTACTTTATAAGCATTATTAAAAATAAGCGTTTTAAATATTAGCGTTCTGCACTTCTTTTACACATAAACTATAAATGTGCCAAATATATGCTCCTGCGTCAGCGCAATTTTCGTTAAAAAGGGGTCCAAAGTTTTGGCATCACGTATTAATATATAGATTTCATATTAGTTTTGTTGTTGTATATTCAGGTCAAACCGTAGCTTATATTCTATATTTAGACTTACATATTAGTACTACATGTGTTAACGTAAATAGTTAAATATTTCGATAGAGGTTGTTATTTCCTTGTTTATAACTAAGTGAATCTAATCATGTACAGTTAAAAACATTCTTTATATTTGAGTTGTTAAATAGATTTAGGCATAATAGAATAGTCAAAGCCAAAATAATATGAAATTAATTCTAAAAAAAAATAATGCAATTTTCAAAAAAAAAATGAATTTTGGCGCGAACATAAAAAAAGATGGCCAAACCAAGTTAACAGAGTGATATTTAGCGACATCTAGAAAATACACAATAGATTAATTTCTTCGTCAATAATACTTCATTAATTGTGTTCTTTAGCCGCTAAATATTTACAAAATTCAAATAAAAAAGAGCGTTCATATTTATTCTTCATCTCCAAAGCTTTTTAAAGAACAAATATTAATTCGGCTTAAAGCAAAAGAGATGTAAAACAGAGCTAAATAATTTTTTTATATTCAAAAATGTTTATTTATTGAATATAAAAAAATAGTAAATGTAAATATAAAATTGGAGTAAACAATATTCTATGTTGAAAATTTCCAAATTAAGTGGCGTCTTTTTTTTACGTTTCTTGACTTTTAATATTTTATAAATTTTAAAAGGTCACATAAATCAGAACGTTTTTTTTTCTTTTTCTGTGTTTATAAAACGAATTATATTAAGTAAAGGATTTCGAACGTGTTCGACTATTCGTTATATAAGTAGCATTATTGATATTAATATAATTAATATCATTTATAAAAAAATGATTTTTTTATATAAAAAAAAAGATTTTTAAAATACTTCCTGAGTTTGCACCACTTGACATGTAACATTTATTTTTAATCCCGAACGGAAAAAGAGGGTGTTATAAATATGGTTGTATCACTGTGTGTGTGTATTTGTGTACGTTTTTGGAATCACAACTTTTGAACGGATCGACCGATTTAAATGCATTTTTTTTGTTTAAAAGTTGACTTCATGGGGTTTCTAGATTATAATGTAGGTTTAGTCGGGGGTTATTAAAGATTTCAAATTTGTCTGTTATGACTATATGACTCGACAGACCTTGTCTAACTATGAACCTTCTCATAATAATAATTAACACAGTAAAAAAGAATTAGGGATACTGATCCATATGTTCAGACGTGATGGGATGACCAAGGGAAATAGGGATTCACTTTTAAATACAATTAAATAAAGTATAGAATGACAGGCAAACAGCCTGGCTTACGCATATCGCACAGTTCAATTCTATATTACTCTAATCATTAATATTTGGATATTAATTCTGTACGTATAAAAGAAAGTAGTGTCAATTATACTATTTATAACTCAAGAATGGCTAAACCAATTTGGCTGAAAATTGATGGAAAGGTAGCTTAAAACTAGAAGAAGAACATAGGATACATTTTATCCTGTTCGTTTGCTACGAAATCGGGGAAAGGATTACTTTTACACATACAAACTGAACGCCAACGGAAATCCTATTGATATAAATGCCAAAGTTTGTATGTTTGTTTGTTACTCCTTCACGCAAAAATTGCTAAACTGATTTTCATGAAATTTGATACACACATAGAAGGTAACTTAAATTAACACACAGGATAGTTTTTTTCGCGAAATAATGTTCCTGTGGGACTACTCGAGCAACGCCGCGAGCAACGGCTAATCATAGTATACGAGTATAAATATATAATTTCATAAGAGCATTTTGTCAAGTCAGAAGTAACTAAAGAATAATTTTAAAAATAAAAAGGCTTATCTTTAAAATGATAAATTAAACTGTGAAAATGTTGACCTTTTTAAACATCTGAGCATTAATGTATTCAATGATTGTTGTTGACATACTCACGATTTATTTTAATACAAATCCGTGCTGGCGCTGAAGCCTTGACTTCTTGAGTTCAAGAACTTTGATAAAAAGATACAGTATATTATATATTACTTGTTGTAATTCGCAGTTTCATCTTCATATTTTATTATTTAATAACCCTTTAAGAAAACGGAATAAAAACTAGCCTATAGGACACATATTTTTTTTGAATTTAGATTACAAGTCAGCCAAATTTGTCCACGATTAGTTTCGTCGATTTCAGAGTTGAGAAAGGTGTATATTCTAACAGAGAGGTACGAAGAGAAAGATTCTTAAAAATGAAAATGCTCAAAATGGGTTCCGCGAGATAGAGGATCTGATCGACTAAAACTAGGCAAATAGGCATCTAAAAGTTCTCAATTCCACTATACGGTTTTTTGAATGTTTGTAACGCGATTGTTCTGCCAGCTGTAGCTAACTGATTTTGATGGTCCTTTATTTAAAAATAAAGGTGATGATTTGAAGGTAATTCTATTTTAATTTTGTTTTTGAGCAATTCTTAAAAATGCATAAATTTTCGTTTATAATATAAACATAAACGAAAAGTTATGAAATTGAAAACTTCAAAACTACTAATCCGTTCTCGATTAAATTTAAATGGAACCTACCTTTAGAAAAAGGAACCATCAAAATTAAAAAAAGACATTAAAAAAACATCCATACAAATTAAATCTCTTTTTCAAATGAGCTAAAGCTAAAGTGATTTAGCGTTCAAATAAATCATTATTTTTGAACCTCCACCAATGTCAGAAATGCGAAATTTATATTTATATTGTATAAGTTACGTTTTTACGATAAAACCTCATATTATGTCAAGTCATGAGACATATAACCCTCGTTTTTGATTTATTAATCGTAAATAAGCACTTTAAATCGTAAATAAGTTGTAAAATTGTAACTCCAAAATACAATAACTAACTCAATGTCACAATTATCAATTCTGGTATTTATGGCTGAGTATTCTGGCGCCATTCTGACATTATTAAAACTATTAATTTCGTTTAACAAGACCTCAACCGCCTGGGCGGCGCCGGCGTGATTTAAAATCTCAAAGGAATCTCACTTATGAACCAAAAAAATAAGACGATTTGCATACTAACAAGACAATTCTGCTAAAAACATCATAATGCTTATTTGGTTGCTTTTTCAGAGGCGCCATAGAGAGGTACTATCGTCTACATAATTCTTTAAGTGCAACGAATGTTCGCATTAGCGTTTTAGACTATTGATTAGGTCTCCTCTTACTTTTTTGTTCTTTTTAGTACATAATGTGTAGTGAATCCTATTAATATTATAAATGCGAAAGTTTGTATGAATGGATGTATGGATGTTTGGATGTATGGATGTTTGTTACTCTTTCACGCAAAAACTACAAAGCCGATTACGATGAAATTTGGTATGTAGGTAGCTGAAGACCCAGAATAACATATAGGCTACTTTTTATCTCGGAGTTCTCGTGGGATTGGGACTTACGCGGGTGAAACCGCGGGGCGCAGCTAATATATTATATTATATTAATATAAAAATTCTTACCAATATTTTGACCAAAATTTGGATTAATCAAATGTTGATTCTGGGTTCCATAGCAAAATATAGCTGTATATAAAAAAGTGACTAGCTGTAAGTAGGTCTTAAGATGTAAGTATCGGTTCGATCTCTTCTCGTTTTTCTATTAATCAAAATTTTAAACAAAAATTTTAAATTAAATAAACATCGTTCTGGGTTCTATGGAAGAAGGTAGGTTAGGTGCTTTCCTAAAAAGTAGCTCGTAAGAGGAAAACATCGGTTTTTTGTCTATAGTACCACGATCACGACTAAAAAGTTTGATAGAGTTTGGAAAGAACTTACTCGGGTTGGTAGCCTTACTGTTCTTAACTTTTATTAGAACGACTAGCTACTTTCTGATTTTAGCTTTGGGGGTAGGATATCAGGAAATCTGTTTAGTTGGTATGATTTGAATTTCATAAAATATGCTTAACGTCAGCTTTTGGTGATTTTTTCTGTTTAATTATATTCAATCATTATAATAGAAATAGCAAATTTACCGCTTCTGAATAACTCCACATCCATATGTATTTACTTATTTACAAGACTACGCATTAAAGAGTATTCTATTTATTACTTTAAGCTTAATATTTTGTTACTGACTGTACTACTAAAGGTAAACATTAAAACTCATTTGCATACTACAAGATACAAATTGATAAGTCATGTCAGATATTTATTTTTTGATTGAAAGTTTTGATAAGATTTTTAGCAGATTACACAAAAAATGTCAGATTTAAAATTGGAGGACCTATATTTGTTTTTCGTAAGTATATTATTTTGGTAAAAAAAAAAATAAGTAAAGTTGGTTGAAAGATCCTAAGTAACTTTCTATTAACTGACTCCGAAAATGAGGAGAACACCAATTTTTTTTATGTTTTTTGTATGTTTGTTACACGATTACAATGACCAATTGATTTTATGTTTCTTTTCTTTCAAATACGCATAGATTATAATGAAATTAGTATCATATAAATTGCATCAAGATTCGGCAAGTGGCTGAATCAACTTTTCGTAATTAGTGATGGGAACGAAAGGTTTTCCAGGAGTAAAAGGTATCCTAAATGTTGACCAGTGCTATAAACTAATGTTACAAATTATTTAGTAAAAAATCCATTCTGCGGTTTTTGCGTTAAAAGTTAAGAGACAAAAAATCCGACAAAACTTTTAATAATCCTGGCCCTAGTTTTAGCTGTACCTATTCTGAATACAACAAAACAATAAATATTATTAAAAATATTCCTTAAAAGGATTTAGTTTTATTACTGTTTCAATAAAAGTATAGATAAGATTTTAAATTATTTGCTATTCAATTTTATAATAAGCCATATAATTGGCATTCTTATGTTGTCGATAAGCTGTTAATAAAATTGAAAAGATAGAAATTTCCATCGTTGTTTATGAACATAATCTTGTTTCTTACTCCAAATAATATTAAATTGAAAAACAAGAATTTGGAAAATACCGTTGTGTAGTTTAGTTTGTTAGAAATACTATTCAAATACCAATATTGAGTATCAAAAGTTTCTCTGATAGCATTCCAAATCATTTAAGTTTTATTTTTGAACGCATTATTTATTTGAATGAAGCAAAAAACAAAATAAAACTTCAAAAGTTTGTTAATCGGTTTCGGTTTTTTTTTATTATGAACTTCAACTTCAAGAGTTTTTTGCGGTTTCGGTTCTTTTTAACTATATATTATAAACCTCTACTTTCACGTACTGAAAGTTCGGCTGCTCCCAATTTTGGCCTTTAAACATACAAATAAATAAAAAAATAATACTTATCATGTTCAAGGAATTATACTTTTTTTTATCATAGTAACTTAGTAGTACTCCACACATTTTTCGTGTTTTCGCAAAATTTTTATCTAACCATTCCAAATTATCAAAAATACACAATTTTCGTTATATTCAAGTTTTCGCTTCTGCCGACAATCCCGGAGTGCGACCCGTGGTTTTTTTAATACCTCTAACGCGAGCGAAGTCGTATTAAAAGCTAGTTATCTATATATTGTAATTTTAAATATATGACATAATTTGAAAAATAATCCGTTAATCTAACTAAATTATCATTTAAATGTGCCCATAGCTTCCTTATTACATAAATCGATTGGTCACAATATCGGAAATAATTAAATTGATTAGTTACCGACGTTTTCCACTGGAATTGAATATTAATATTTATACATATAATAAAACAGTAATAAAACTAAATCCGTTAATGAAATATTTTTTTTAAAACACTGCTTACTATACAGGGTGTACTTGACACCGTAACGAAAACTTCTGTGGTAGTTTACATACATATCAGACTACAAAATTCATAAAACTGCTAAATTTTCAAAGTGTTGGTCCGGGCTCCTTTGCAGAATAGACCATCTGCCTTTCTTGCCAGGCAGCTCGTAAAAGGCGAGCAAAGGCTTATCGTCGCTAACACCGTGACATCTGACTAGGTGGTAGAGTTTCGCAGCGACTCGCCCGGATTGGTGCCACCGCCTTACCTATTCCTGCCGCATAACGTCATGACGTGTTCCGGTCCGGAGTGTAAGGTAGCCGGTAAACTTACTTTTGCTCGAGGCCTAACATCCTGACCTCAGGTTGGCAACGCATCATTAACATCTTTGGTGTCTCTAGGCGGCGTGAATTTCTTACCATCAGGAAATCCGCCTAATTGTTTGCCTTCCTATAACATAAAAAAAAAAAGTTAAACATTTAGCAGTTTTTTAGCGCGCAATGTGTAGCGAACAAAGTATACGCATTGAGTCGCGCATTGCGAGCTGTAAGTACCGAGCTAATACGCTGTTTTATTACATTGCTGTTTTTAGTAAAAAAAATTTATTTATTAGATATTAAATAAAAATCGAGTTACGTTAGATAGTATTATTAAAATAACAGTGAAATCAATAAAAAATCCAACATTTTTTGAAAAAATCATAAAATTTCTGATACAAAATTCCAACAACATATGCATGGCTAACATGTACAGAAACCATGATTGTATTTTTCGTTACGCTGTCACTTACAAAGTGTATATAGGATACAGAATCCAAAAACGGGAGCTATCAATATATTTTTCAATTTGTTCTTACACTTATCGTGCAAAAACTTTTGTGCTTGTAGTCCAGGTCAATATTTAGGATAATTTTTATTGTAGGAAAATCTTTCGTTCCCTTCACTAACCACAGGCCTCTGTATTGTAATGATCCGTTAACGGTGTCTTGGGTTCGATTCTAGGGACGTGTAACTTGAAAAATGTTTATTTAGTTTTTATTAAAAAATAACGTTCTCCAAAATGGGATAAGTGCTGTGGTGGTGACAGGTTTGCCACCTCTCATATTGTGGGACTAAGTACCTTATACTAATAGAATTTGTTAGTTGTCTATAACAATTACAGTTGTGAAGATACCCATAACAGACAAAAGGATGAGTGGACGAAAGGAGAGTTCATCATCAGAAAATGATCTCTATAATCTCTTACTACTAACTCTTATTTCCACTTTATTTTTTAGATTTATAACTTTCTTAGCTCTTTATTTAGAATATATATGGAAATGTTATCACAATCATATATGTTTTGCCTATTTCACCAGATTTAACTGGTATACAAATTTTATTTAAGGCTGAAATTAATATTGTTATTGCCTAATTCCATATTTTGTCTTAACATTATTGAAATGATGCAGTTATTACATTTTTAATAGATTTCTTTTGAATTTGTAAACTGTAACTATTTTACAATTTAATTCAATCAAATGATATACGTCATACCTAAAATTATTTGTATTTTTTACTTTGTTATTATATTACTACATTTGTGATACCTTTGTAATTGTTTGCAAGATTTTTCTCGAGTCCAGGTCCTATGTGTAGAATAGAATAAACGCTACTCTGTCATGTAGTTTGTAAGAGACGAGCATAGGTTACATCTATCAGTAATGATGTATAGGTCATTACCAACACGACCTCTGAGGCAACACTGTGTAGTAATTTACTGGTACTTGTAACTTGCCGGCCTAATATTTCGGCATAGGCTAAAATCGCACCTATACCATTTATGGTGTCTGTGGGCCTCAGTTGTATCTTACGGTTTAGTTCGCAGTCCAATGCCATATAAATGCTTATGACAAAATGTTTTTAGAATAGTTCAAGATTTGATTTGAATTCTGACCACAAAAGCAGTCATAAACTTGCTAATAAACTATACTAATAAAATAACATGTGTTGGTCGAAAGGTTAGCGTACGCGCCTAACTCCCTCCCACCAACCACGAGTCTCAAGTTCGATTCCCGACCAGGACAATTGCGAGAAAAATCTATTTTTATCAGTACCGTTGACACGTCATGCATAGCAAATTTTTGCAAACTTTTGTGTAAAAATAATTTCTGCAGCTTGTCCTGGGATAACCATTTTATTTTTATCATTAGTATTTGTTCTTAGACTCGCTGTAATTTTAATAACAATTTTTTTTGTCTTTTGGTTTCAGCTCATAAAGGGGGATGCTACGTAAGTGAAATAGATGATGTCATACCTTATGGACAGACAGTGTCTCCGCTTGGGATCTGTTATAGGATAGAATGCTTAGGATCAACGATTTCTTATTCCTCGTAAGTATTAACATTTTCTTTGCCATTTGGATTCGTCAGCATTTGTAAAAAGTGTTACTCTTTTTCTTCTTTTTTTATTATAAGAGATAACCGCAACGTATAGAGACCTTAGATGTTGTAGGTGCGTCGCTGTCCTGTGGCCGGGGTATTTTTTGTATAGGTTAAAAGAGGTTTGTGCTTCCGACGTAGTTACTAAACAGTTGTTTTTGAGGTACATTCAATAAAACGAATGATCGATTACGAGTAACAAAAAAATATTAATGTCATTTTTAAGAAAAAGATAGAGCAATTGAAACCAAAATCAATCCTGGAATAAACGTTCAAATATTGATTAGAAAAAAATCTTATTTTTGTCGATTTACAAATAAAAAAACAGACAATTAGATTTGTTGATTTTGCCTGCAGGTTTAAAAGATGGAAAAGCAAAAACAGTGTAATGGTGGTAATTCAACTGTTCACAAACTAAACTTATTTTAGATGCATGCTATCTTTCTAAAATGAAACAAAAACAAAAGAGATAGAACGTTTTAGACGCGTCAGATTAGTCCGAACATGTCAAATCGTGATGTTTTTAATCGACGTTTTCGGAGTAGTAGTTTAAACGTCTGTAGAAATGACGTGTACGGTCTAATTTGACAGCACTAATAGTGTTTTGTCTCTTTCTGTTTCTTTCGTTGAAAGAAGACAGCGATAACTTAAAATTAGTTCAGTGAGTGCGCAACAAAATTACCACCATTGTCAACTTATTTAAATTTAGAGATTTGACATCACAGAATGAAATCGCACAATCCACTATAATCGAGTCTTTCTTACAATTAAGGCCCCATACTCAGTCAGCCAGAAGTGCCAATCACCGCGCTCCCCGGTTCCATGATTACTATGAACAATGGCGCTCTAAAGTTTAAGCGACAAATCACTATTTTTGACACTATAAAAGTAATTTGAAAAAAAGTATAAAAACTGAAACACTTATATTTTAGATATAGTACTTATCTATGTTTACGTTAAATCTGGTGTCGATATTTTCACAGTTGAAGTAGACAGAAAGCAAAAGCTTTCAAAAAAGGGTTAACTTTTTGTTTTTTTTCTATCGAGCAAAGTGAAATGAATCGTGTTTTGGAAACACTAGTCTAGTCAAGCATATTCGTGTTAATCTTGTGTATTTTTGTCAGCAAGATCCATGATTGCTTTGTATGAAAAAAAACAGTAAACTGCTGACGTATATGGCCCCTTAAGAAATTCGCTTGTTTGTTTACGATTTAAAAAAAACTACTATAGTTAATGCGTTCTGCTTCACATGATGTCTTCCCAGGGATCTTCATCCTTTATTTTACTTATATCTTGATCTAGGTTCGGGGTGTTTAGAAATGGAGTAATTTGTAATCAAGACATTAACCAACGATTTATAATCCGATTAAGTTAACAATTTACCGGCGAATTAATTTGCTCATTGTTAACTTTACATAAACATCGCATACAACAAAACAAATTTAATCCTATTAATATTATAAATGCGAAAGTTTGTATGTATGGATGTATGGATGTTTGTTATTCTTTCACGCAAAAACTACAAAGCCGATTACGATGAAATTTGTATGTAGGTAGCTGAAGACTCAGAATAACATATAGGCTACTTTTTATCCCGGAGTTCCCGCGGGATTGGGACTTACGCGGGTGAAACCGCGGGGCGCAGCTAGTATTAATATATGTATATCGTTTAAGTAAGTAAGTATCTTCACGCCCATATCCCCGAAGAGGTAGGCAGAGGCACAACCAGGGGACCCACGACTAGTCGAAGACACTAAGTCCCACAATGTGATAGGTGGCAAGCCTATCGCCAACCGGGCACATTTCCAATCCCGACCAACATTTTTTTTATTATAAAATTGGAAAAATCCAATTTTCTTTTTGTTGGCTGACCCACACCCACAGTCAAGTCCAACACCCGGACCGGTAGACCACAGAGGCGATATCGTTTAATTTTGCGAAAATATACACATTTATTATTTAGAGACCTTGTTATAAAGTCGGTTATCTATAAATGACGGTTATCTCTAAGTCGGTTACATACCAACAATGTTAAATATTAACTTTCAAATCAAACAGCATAAAAAACACTAGGTCAATAGGCGACGTACTTATAGTCTAGGATCCGAAGTAAGGTCGACCTTCACCGAGCTGATAACAGGATGAAACCGGTTTTATAGCAAATTTGGTATATCAGAAAATATATTAAAAATGGTTTGCCTAAAAAATCCTGGACCTGACATTTTTTTTATTTTAAAAAAATATGTTTTTAACATTTCCAATTGTTTTTCAGGCAACCCTATATATCAACTTAAATTGTTATAAAAATTGTAAAAATTGTAATGAAACTGCACATAATATGTTGATATTTTTTTCCTATTATCCAATCCCACAAAAGTAACTAGCATCAACAATTATCTGTTTATACCTGGCAATCCAGATAAACAACAGGCAACCCAACTTCTGCAACTTCGTCTTATTCTTACTTTAAGTCGGGATAAAATCTTAATATTGCACCAATTAATGAATAAAAAACATTTTAAAAAATAAAATAAAAATGACCAGGATTTTTTCAGGCAACCCATTTTTCATATATTTTCTGATATACTAAATTTGCTATAAAACCGGTTTCATCCTGTTATCAGCTCGGTGAAGGTCGACCTTACTTCGGATTTTCGACTATTATATTTGTTTACTATCAGGAAATCAGTCTTTTTATCTTGATCATACAAATATACTCGTGCTTCCGAATCTCTAATTATTTGTTTGTTTGTATTTCAAGAATGACCTTAAAACGTATTGAGTTATTTTATATTTGTCGAATGTACAGATGCTTTTGAAACCTTAGAGGAAGTAACTCTTTTAATTGTGGTTTTAAAATAGCATAACATGTTTTTTAAATCATCTCATTGGTTATTGACGTCATTCCAAAATTATGTATGGTAAATATTTAGAATAGGTTAAACACCTGTTAGATATGACGTTTAGATTTAAAGGTGCCGGCGACGACTTGTGTTAAATTAATTAATATATGTTTTCGATTCAGATTAAGAGGTACTTAATGTTGTATGTATCTAAATTATGTTAAATTTTTAATCTTTATTAAGACCTAAGTAAGAAGCAATAGTCCTACCTACCTTTTTGTTAACATAAAACGAGCATTTTTTTTTAGTTTCATAAAACAGTGGTTAGTATAAAATGTTAAGTTTACAATCTCTTAACGCAGGTCACGTTTTTTAATTATTACTTATTGCACACAAGTTATATCAAAATACATAGAAATTCATAAATAGAAATGCACAAAAAATGTTACTGTTGTAGTGAAACAAATAATCAACGATTGCTAGTCTACATAGTACAAAACAAAGTCCCTTTCCACAGTCTGTCATATGTATTCTTGGATCTTTAAAATAGGCAATTAATTTTGATGCGGTTTTCTTTTAAAGATAAAATGTTTCATAAGAAAGATTTATGTCTATAACAATTTAGAAGTTTGTTATTTATAAAATATACATACTTTTTACTTGCAACTTTAAAATTTTTGATACAGGATTTAACTGATTCTAATATTTTCTAGCATTTTGTAAGAAACTGATAACAAATAAACAGGTTGCACTCCTAATGATAAAAGACAACCGTCGCCTATGGACGTCATAGATGTTATTAGTTCTGTAGAAAATATTAATCTGGCAGTTATTTAATCTAATCTGCTGTCGCCGGCATCTTAACTTTTGTGGAAACTGGATAGTAATAATTTTACGACTAAACAAGTATGTTTTACGCACGAACGTACTTATGTATTATTTAAGAAAGCTAATTTGTTATTTATGTAAATGTGGATATCATAGACATCATTTTCACATAGACAGAGCCGACGCTTCACTAGCATTTAGTGTTTTTTCTTTTTCTCATAACACTCATAAGATATTGGTAAAAAAACGTAGCCTTGATAGTATATTATACGTCATTACTAGTTTTAGATGTACCCATTGGGCAATACTGTAGATACCTACCATTAAATCTATGCTATGTAAGTTCTTTTGATGATATTGGAAGGCAATCAAGCAAACGAATTTCCTGATGCTAAGAAATTCACGCCGCCTAGATACAACAATCGTGGTAATGATGATGTTATCCCGGCCTCAAATTGCTCAAATTGGCTCGAGCAAAAGTAAGTTTACCGGCAAACCGAACCGGAACACGTCATTCATGACTTAATGGCGGCAGGATTAGGTAAGGCGGTGGTACCAATCCCTAGGCTTTGTACATAAGGCAAGGTTTTTTCACATTGTAGACTTATTGTTTATTATTTTATTATTATTATACAAGAAGAGGCAAACGAGCCAGTTGGTCACATGCTGGTAAGTGATCACCTTCGCTCATGGACATCCGCGAAACCAGGATTATCACAAAAGCGTTGCCGACTTTTAAGAAATAAGTAAGCTCTTTTCTTGAAGGTTCCTAAGTCATAAACGTTTGGGAATACCGCCCTCGGTAACTGTCATGTTTAAAATTGCCCTTGGTTCTGTATTGTACTTTTTTAATGTTCTGTTTTCCTTTGTTCTAGGTGTGGAGCCATTGGTATTGAAGAAGGGTCTAACTGCTACATCTCAGACACGGATCTCAGCAGACCATACCCAGCTTGCTGTCCCAGCGTGAAGTGTGAATTTGATAATAACTTACTTTAGTACGAAAAAAAGGGAGCGTCAGTTGATTTATTTAAATCAATGTATAAATGCAATTGAAATTAATTTATACAAAAACTAGCTGACCCGGCAGACGTTCTGCTATATTTTTAATGTGATTTTAGTTAAAAAAAATTAGGGCGAGTCACCTTAATCACTTAGGGGTATGAAAAATAGTGTTGGTCGATTCTCAGACCTACTCAATATACTTACAAAATTTCATAAGGAGGAGTTTCGGAGGAGTACGGTAACCAACATTGTGACACAGGAATTGTATATATCAAATAATTAAAAAAAATATAAAGAAACTATTTAAAAAAAATGAAAAGCAAATGTTTGACATAGTACAATAAGAAGATATTTAATGAATTCTTTAATGATGTTCCATGATGATGATTGAAGAATAAGAAAACGTTATACTAAAAAAGAAAAGAAGAATTTAGAGTTATATTTGTTAAAGAAAATTGACGTCGGTAAACCTGAAGAAAAACTACGTATAAAGAATCAAAGAGTCTCGATCATAATTATTAAGTAACTGTCAAAACGATTTAATATTCTTATATGGATATTACATTTCAAAAATATCCGTAAAATAATTGACAAGATTAACAATAATTGTTAACACCTGCAGATATTTTTTGCGTTTAAACGTAAAGTCATATGTCTAAAGTGCAAAAAGTGTATCTTTGTGAGTAATTGGACTTAAATTTACTTAACATTGTCAGCAATACATTGCATTTTAAAAGTATCTTCACGCTCGTATCCTAGACGAAGTAGGTAGAGGCACAACTAGGGCGTGTGAAGGTGAGTCGGGTGCGGCACACACGACTAGCCGAAGACACAATCCAATCCCTGGCAACATTATTTTGATAAAGAAAATGCGTATTTTACTAAAATTGAAATATTGTTACATTAGATAGTTAACGGCAGCTCAGAGATATCAATTATCTTATTGTAGGTCATCATGTCAACATATTCTATACAAAATTGTGACTTAATGATATATTAAATGTTAATTGACGTCTCTGTGTGCCATCGTTAAAGATATTTTTTGTAATATGTAATTTTTGTCGAAGTTTTTTTGATAACACCTAGGTCTAGATCCCGGGACACCCAGACAGTAGTCGTTTCAAAAAGTTTTAAGTTTTTATGCAAAATAATATGTTTACTTCTCATGTTTTCTAAGTAGAGCTTTTATACAATTGGGGTCGTCGTTGTTGGGGTTTCCATAAGAAGCCAAATTAACATGCAGAAATTCAGTTTTTTGTTGTGCAGCGCCAGTATATATATTAAATGTATAGAACAGTTACAGTTAGGACAGTTTAAAGTTATCTGGAAAGGGTTTTCCACCAAAGAAAACTCAGTACAAGTATAATATTTACGTTGTATAATTTAAAAATCAATGACGACTGACGCCTGTCAAAGTTTAAGAAAACAATTTTTAAATTGTAAAAATTGTTTTCTGCAAACGGTAAAAGATTCTTAATGTTTTCTTATATAGTTTGAGAAATTAAATACAGTCTGGGTAACCAAGATCTCGGTCTATGATTTTTACACTTGTAGTACACACATGTTTTATATCAATAATTGTGTAACAGACTTCCAACAAGAGCCAACAGCAAAAATGGAATAAAAAATTATTTGATGACTAACGGCCAATATTAATAATCAAACCTAATCCAAAACTTGCTGTCTCAGATTGATATTTTGACCATTTTTATGTTATCGCTTGCCAATGACATATCTGTGGACAGGATAAATATGGCAATTAGGTAGGGGATAGGCCGGCGGATACGCAGCTATCTAGATTGCTAGAAATTCATTGGTTTGAGATGCATTATTAACATTGGCCTTTAGTAGAATTATCATGACAATTGTGAATCTTGTGTGTGTGATCTTACTCGTAATTTAAGCTGTATGTTTTATTTTATTTTTCAATTGTTATATTACTTTGGTTTAAATTAAATTGGTTGATGCTCGTATAAAATAAGAGTTCCTTTTATTTAAGTTAGGGATGTGATTCTAGCTTTAGAAGCTATCTTGCCGCCAAATTGTTATTATTTATTATAATAAATTAGTTGTAGTTTTTATTTCTTATTTTATTTCTTCCTTCCTGAATTTGAATTAAAGTTTTATATCGCCAACACACAGCAATCATTTAATGGTACATTATAAACTTGAGGCTTTAATCCTACTTCCTGCTAATATAATAAATGCGAAAGTTTGTATGTTTGTTTGTTTATTACTTCTTTAAGCAAAAACTGATAAACCTATTTTCATGAAATTTGCCATACACATAGAAGATAACTTGTATTAACACATAGGACAGTTTTTATCCCGAAAAAATGTTACTGTGACACCATTAACCTAGCGGGCAATATCAAGTATTAAATGAAATTAATACATACAAGTTGCACAAATTGATCTAATTTTGAAGAAAATTAAATATACAATAATGGTAGAGACTCAGCATGCAGCAACTTGCCCGGGTGGAAATCTATCTAGGTTAATCATCCCGCCATTATGATTCTGTCATGTTCCAATCCGGAGGGTAGGGTAACTTGTATACTTGCCCAAACGGATTAACAGTCCAGCATCAGGACAGCGACGCACCTGTAACATCTATGGTGCAACAGCAGACCCGTGTGATTGATTGAGACCTATCACATAAAATATATATCTTGGTGCTTGGCGATCTACAACTGTGCGATTCCGAAGACGTTTCTTACCCCGCACAACACCTTTGTGAAATCAGTTACCGAGGGTAGTATTTTTTTTATGACATTGGAAGGCAAACAAACAGACGGATTTCCTGATCTTAGAAAATTCCCGCCGCCTAGAGACACCAAAGGTGCTAATGTTGCTTTGCCAGCCTTAGGCCGGGATGTTAGGCTTCGAGCAAAAGTAAGTGTACTGGCTCCGAACACGAACACATCAACAGCAAGTACTGACGTTATGGCGGCAGGAGTAGGTAAGTCGGTGGTAGCAATCCGGACGAGTCGCTGGGAAACTCTACCACGTAGTAGGATGTCACGGTGTTAGTGACGGTAAGCCTATGTTCGCCTCTAACGAGCTGCATAGCAGAAAGGCAGCTGGTCTATTCTACAAAGGATCCTGGACCAACAAGGGGAAGAATAATAAAAAATATCTTAACAAAATTTGCGGTTAGTTTTGATTTTCAATGTATCCTACATTACCTTACATAGTGTTAGACTCTTAGAATCCCTTGTACGTACGTTTCTGATTTTTACTTGATAACTTGCTGTTCCGGCGAACATAATTACACCCATTAACTTGGTATGGGAAAAATTAAAATGTTATTTTTTCTGATCGTCTCTGTGGTGTAGCGGTCCGGCGTCGGACCGAGGTCGATGGTTTGATTTCCGGGTCGGGCAAACAAACTAGAAATTTTGTATTTTCAATTTTCTAATAAATGTAACGTTGCCCGGGATTGGCGAGTACTTAAAAAGTCAATGTCTAGCGGTTCAATTGTTGGACTTGACTGCTTGAGGTCTCGGGTTCGAATACCGGGTCGGGCAACAATTTTTCGAATTTTCTAATAATAAAAAAACTGTTGCTCAGGATTGGAAATGTGCCTGGTTGGCGATAGGCTTGCTACCTGTCACATTGTGGGACTTAGTATCTTCAGCTAGTCGTGGGTGCCCTGGTTGTGCCTCTGCTTATCCCTGCAGTGATGTGGGCGTGAAGATTTTATTTTATTTTTTCTAATCTTCTTGGAGTCAAACAAGATATAATATTATTCTTTATCCTTGTTCTGATTGTGAGCTACTTATTTATCAATCTTTATCCTTGTCCTGATTCTGTCCTTATCAATTTTCTGCTAAATCGGTTTTGTTATTCTTAAGTTATATATAGTGTATCTACAACGACTTATACTTTTATATAAATATATAAGTTCAACTGAGTATCTTCAGTATCTTCACGACCATATCCTCTAAGAGATAGCAGATACACAAATTGGGCCGAAGGTAAAAGTCCCAAAATATGAAAGGTAACAAGACTATCGCCAATCGGGCACATATCAAATCCCAACCAACGATTTTTATTAGAAAATTAGAAATACACATTTCCTAACTACTTTGTTGCCTGAATCCGAGACCTCTAGAAGTCAAGTCCGACGCCGGACCGCTAAACCACAGAGGTGTTAAATATAAAGTTATTCAACGTGACATAGAATCTAACTCAGAATTAAATATTTAACTCATCCGACAAACGTATCCTTTGTAGAATAGACCATCTGCCTTCCTTGCCAGGCAGCTCGTAAAAGGCGAGCATAGGGTCGCCGTTGCAAACATCGTTCCAAACTCTACCACCTAGTCAAGGTGGTAGAGTTTAGCAGCGACTCGCCCGGATTGGTACCACCGCCTTACCTATTCCTGTCGCCATAACGTCATGACGTGTTCCGGTTCGGAGAATAAGGTAGCCGATAAACTTACTTTTGCTCAAGGCCTAACATCCCAGCATCAGGTTGGCAACGAACCATTACCACCTTTGTTGTCTGTAGGCGGCGTGAATTTTTTACCACCAGGAAATCCTTGTTTGCCTTTCAATAATATGAAAAAACCTAATTGATAGAGTATGGAGGTGGCAGGAAACGTTCATACAGAATCATATACATATCAGTCCAGGGAAGACTGCAGCACTTCTGGTCTGTTGCAACTAAATTAAGAAAATTGAGCTATTTGGTATAAAACAAGTACGGTGGTTTGACAGTCAGTAGATGCATAAAAATTGAAATTATTTTCTTTTGTGTCTCTAGGCGGCGTGATTTTTTTAGCATCAGAAAATCCATCGGCGTGTTTGCCTTCCAATATCATAAAAAAAAAGATAATGCAAAAAATCACTACCTTGACATTATATACCTAAAACAATTAGATATATGAAAAAATGTAATTATTAAAAAAATATACCTATGTCACGCGCCATAACTAAACTCCCATAAAATTTAACGCTTTCACGGCTTCAGTAATTAAATAAACGATAATAAACCGTAACGACAGTAATTTTTATCGTTTCAGCTATTTTTAACCGTATAAACACATAAGTTTCTTTTTACTAGAATTTTTTCCGTAACTTCGTTCAAATGAAAATTAAAATTACAATAGGAAGCTTTTATTCAATTGATTTTTTTATATCTTTATATAGGTACTTATATATATTTTTGTGTTCGTGTGTTTGTCACTGAACTCCTTCTAGAGGACTGGACCAATGTTGATGAATCTTTTTATGTGTGTTCAAGGGAATTCGAGAATGGTTTAGATTCACAATTTGGTCTCCTGGAAAATGTTTTTTTAAATTATTTTTTTAATAATTAGTTGGTGATTTTAGAATGTTTCACATCGGATCCGACAGACTGCGCTACTGTCGAAGCATTAATGTCAAAGATTCGAAATTTGCTGGGTCAGCTAGTCTTTATATAAAAATCAATGCCACTTTTCGTCGTAATTTTATAACTCAAGAACGGACTCACCTATCCAAACCAAATGTTTAGACTTTGTTCGGTCTATTAAGTAGATGGTTTATGTGAAGTTTGCATAAAATCAGTCCAGCGGTTCTTCATTTATCACATTTTTTTAACGAATAAATTCAGTAAATGGCGGATCATTTTGTTAACGGGTATTTTTTAGTCAAATTAAAACTTTTTTCAGTTGTTTTTTTCTTTTGTTGTGTTATGTCATTCATGCGGTCATATATGTAGCGAAGCACGTACCGGGCCGCTCGTCTTCTATATGTATAATATGAGTCCCCATTTTGTGTGGTTATCTTTTGGAATGCCATAATGGATCGACCAATTTTGCTATTTTTTTGTTGTGTTGGTTATTGTCAGGAGAAGGTTCCTATGAAAAAAACATCCGGAGAAAATGCAAGGAAAATGCGGAAAACAATAGTTTGTTTTATTTCATATTCCATAGTAGATGTTGTCAAGTTATACGAAGGTCGTCTAGTATTTAATAAAAAAGGGGTTGCTCTCCAGGAGTGCAAGCAGAAGTGAAAACTTGAATATTAACGTTATGCATTTTTGATAATTTTTAATAGTTAGGGAATAATTTTGCACGAATTGCTTTAATTATCTGTATGAAAGTACTATCATTTATGTGGTACAATACAATATTCATTTATTGCACTATCGTACACAAAAATTCGCCCAAGCGCTTTGCGCCGTCTTACAAAATTTCAGGTTACCTGTCCTGACGCAAGTTTAGAAGTTGTTACCCATTCCAAAAAAAGTACGCAACGCCGTTAAAGAAGTGTCTGTCCGTCACTCAAATAAAACTTGTGATATTTTTATATCATTTTTCCTCTGTTGGTCCAGGCAGCTTGTAAAAGGCAAGCGTAGGCTTATCGTCACTAGCACCGTACCATCTGCCTAGATGGCTATTGCAACGACTGGCCCGGATTGGTGCCACCGCTTTACCGATTTAACATCAGAGTTTGCCGTTGAAGTGTTCCGGTTCGGAGGGTAAGGTAGCCGGTAAACTTACTTTTGCTCGAGGCTTAACATCCCGACGTCGTTGTCAACGCATCATTATGATCCTTGTTATCTCTAGGCGGTGTAAATTTCTTACCATCAGGAAATCCGTCTGCTTGTTTGCCTTTCAATATAAAAAAAACATGCTAGCTGTCAAACTTCGTTTCACCCACTCAGTTTGTATGGAAAAAATTAAAGTGTTTGTTTTCCTAGTTTCCTCGCAGTGTTTCCCTTTTTCTTATGTTTTAAATCGTCTCTGGACTTGAACAAATAATCCGAAATTAAAATTAGACAAATCTCTTCAGCGATTCTGGAACGAACAGCAATTAATTTTTATGTAATACTAGCCGACCCGGCAGACGTCGTTCTGCTATATTTTTAATGTGATTTAAGTAAAAAAAATGGGGTAAGTCACCCTTATCACTAAGAGGTATGAAAAATAGATGTTGGCTGATTCTCAGACTTACTCAATATGCTCACAAAATTTCATGAGAATCGGTCAAGCCGTTTCGGAGGAGTACGGCAACGAACATTGTGACATGAGAATTTTATGTATAAGAAGATGTAGTTAAACTATTTAGATTCGTTTGCCTTTTTTTATGATATTTCAAGCTGTCGGGTTTTCTAGTGGTATGAAATTCACGCCGCCTAGAGACACCAAAGGTGGTAACGGTGCGTTGCCAACCTGAGGCCCGGATCTTAGGCCTCGATCAAAAGTAAGTTTACAGGCTACCTTACCCTCCAAACCGGAACACGTCATGACGTTATGGCGGCAGGAATAAGTAAGGCGGTGGTACCAATTCGGATAAGTCGCTGCGAAACTCTTCCTCGTCAGATGTCACGATGTTAGTGAGGGTAAGTCTATGCTCGCCTTTTACGAGCTGTCTGGCAAGGAAGGCAGATGGTCTATTCTACAAAGAAGCCCGGACCAACACGGGGATTAACATACGGAAGATTTATTTTATTAGTTTTATCCATTTTTATAAATTTTTGAAGTTTTAATGTATTAATTTTATTTTTATCATAATATTATAATCCCAAATTTTTTCATAAAAGTAGAGTATCTTTACGCCTACATATCCGAAGAAGTAGACAGAGGCATCCATGACAACGAAGTGTTTCTTTGGAGTTAAAAACAATGTCTTATTTTTTATATCTGTTTTTTGTCATGTGACAGCTTGGTAGATGTAGCTGTATGAATATATGATAAAGTATACCCCTGTTATCCTCCCCCGCGTTGGTGAGGTACCTCTGAGTGGAATAGACCATCTGCTTTCCTATCAAGCAATTCGTAAGGGTGAGCACAGGTTAAATAGGTCACTATGAATAAGATCACTTCTGATAGATGGAGTGCTGTGCAGCATCTTGCCGGGTTAGGGGTCCATTATGGTAAAGAGAGTAGGTAAGGCCTTACCTATTTTTACTCTCGTCGCCATAATACATTTGTCATATTTCGGTGTGGATGGTAGGGTAAGTTGTGAGACTTGCATGATTGACCTAACATCGCAGCCACTGCTAATCTAATAGCACAGCGCACCTGTAACATCTTTGTTGCCTATAGGATACGGTTGTCTCTTACCATCAGGAGACCCGTGTGCTTGATTGTTGTTCGCTTTCATTATAAAAATCTTAGTGGTAAGTTTTGTATCATTAGAAAATACTTACTTCATTCTAGAACAAAATTAAGGTAGTTGTATAATTTGCGTTTCCAGCTTAGATTTTTCTATTAACATTAGTAATTATAAATTTTATTGTAGAAACAGGATTTGTTTATGAACTTATTTGTTTTGTGTTTTTTGCAATGTTTGATGTAATGTGTTTATAAAAGCTTTTATAGTGTTTTAATTACTGTATGTTCTTGTCAAAAATTATCATAATGTATTTTAATCGTGGGCGTATGTCAAGTGTAACGAATGTTGTATCTACAAAATTAAGGCGACGAATTCAGTTAAAATTTAAAAATAATATTAAATCTGATATTCATTGTAACATGTTAAACTGCCATCTATACACAATCTCGAATACTATTTTGTGATACTGTTCCAAATTGTTTTCACAAAAATTACTAGATGACGCTTATATTATCTTCACTTCTATAAGGCCTTTTGCAGACGTACGTTTTTATGTATTTCTTAATGCTTAATAATGATTTACATTGTTGATAAATAATACCTAATAATAAGGCTATTGGCAAATGTTATTTGACCGGGTACTTAAAACCGCAGGTAATTATTACAGGTTTAAGCATAATTAATACAACACGGATTCAATTAACATTTTTAATTATTTAATAGACACTGAATTATTTTAAGCTCCATATGGATTATGTATGACGTAGTTTCCTGTAGAGTCCTTACACTTGATCACGTCACAACACTTCGGGTACGGTAGTGATTTGTCACCGTCAACCAGTTCACAGCCTTCCTCGACGCCAATAGCAGAACATCTGAAAAAATCAATGTTATCATAAGATCCCTAAATGGAGATTTTTTTATGATATTGGAAGGCAAACAAGCAGACGGATTTCCTGATGGTAAGAAATTTACGCCGCCTAAAGACAGCAAAGGTGGTAATGTTGCGTTGCCAACCTGAGGCCGTTGATGGGATATAAGGCCTCAAGCAAAAGTAAGTTTACCGCAACCTTACCCTCCGAACCGGAACACGTCATAGCGTTATGGCGGCAGGAAAAGGTAAGGCGTTGGTACCAATCCAGGTGAGTCGCTGCGAAACTCTACCACCTAGTCAAATGTCACAGTGTTAGTGACGGTAAGCCTGTGCTCGCCTTTTACAAGCTGCCTGGCAGGAAGGTAGATGGTCTATTCTGCAAAGGAGCCCGGACAAACACGGGGGAAAAATATTATTTTATGTTATACTTAAAGACAATTATTGTTCGCTTATAGATGTAAGTTTGGCGATTACTTTTATTCTCTAACACGGAATACGACTGTGGCGTGTGTGTTTTGTGGAGCTGGATATATTTGGGTGTCTTTGGCTTCCGGTAAATCCTTTTCATTCTAAGTTATTCTGTTTATACTGTTATGTTACGCCACAATACTTAAATTTTTTTTGGCGTGCAATTGCAAATTAAATAATTTTATTTGAATTTAAGTATTGATTTCCACAAAATAACGTTCTATCAATTTTCGAGAAATTTAATGTTTGCATTTTATAAAATTGCCAATGAGGATTTGATTTTACAATGATTTTCTGTCGAAAAAATTAGGAACCGACACTGTTTTTGTCATAGCTCTTATTTTTGTGCTAAGAACTTCTATGAACTAGAAAAACAAAGTCTAAATAGTAGCTGCAAAAAAATGGTAAAAGTTTTCCCAGAAAAATGCAAACATTGTCGACTTAAATGTTTCATTTTGGTTTCGACAAACAAGAACTTAAATTAATTTTTGATTTTCGAAATTTAATGATTCATTAAATTTTAGAAACAGTTACGGATTAATAATAATTAGTTCGGTAATTAGTACCAGATAATTCTAGTTACGGATATTACATATTTTAAAAAATTGCCACTTTACAAGGTAGAACACAAAAAATATAAACTGATTTTATTTTTACTGACTTTGTTATAAGTATAAATGGCTACATATGTATAAAAAAGTCGAGTTGTAACACTAAATAGTATACTCAAGTAACTCAAGAACGGCTGAACCGATTTGGCTGAAAATTGTAGAGAGGTAGCGAAAGACTAGGAGACGGACATAAGACACACATTTTTTTACCGTTTGACTGTGGGGAAACTGGGATAAACTAATTTTATTTTTTCCTTTACAAACTGAACTGATGGAACCAAGTCCTCCGGAGCAGTTATTTTTTTAATAAACAGAGGAAGTTAATTCTCATTTAGTCTCATTTAGATCCCCATATCCGAAATGATTAAATTATTCTGTTTTTGTCAAATATTTGGTTACCATTATAGATGAAACTATATTTAAACTTCGGATATCCGTTACACTGGATTACGGTATTATACTCGTAGTACATCTGGAACTAAATAGTATACATTAAAACTAACTAGCTGTTGTCTACAGCTTTGCCGGAATATCAGTTAATTAGCTCTCCTACGGGTTTCCGTTGAGATAGCATTATAAAAGTAGCCTATTTTTATAAGTTGTGGTCGCCGTTGGTCGAAATTCGACCATAATAAATTTTAATATCTTGTTGATAAGAACGCCATCTTCATTTCTTAAGACCAACTACCTTGTTTTCAAACATTTTAGTGCGCCATCTGTGATCTTTTATCATTATTTGATAATAATGATAAAAGATCACAGATATATTTGTTTGTGTGTTTCAAATGCATGGTAGTATGGGTAATATTTTATTTACTGATTTAATGTACTTTATGAGCATCATTATTGAAAAATATTAGCGTTCTGCACTTCTCCTACACATAAACTATACGTATGCCAAATTTAATGCTCTTTTTCCGTCAGCGCAATTTTCGTAAAAAGGTGTCCAAAATTTTCGCTTCACATATTAATATATAGATAAAGTCTTAACTAGTTCTTCCAAAAATTCATGAAAACTAGTTTAGTTATTTTCTTACATGGTCCTGTAGCATACAACATATATAGACAATTTCGTATATTTTGTGATAGGTATATTATTATGTTAGTAATTTAACACGTTGTTGTTATAATAAAACTCACTATATCAAACCAACAATATAGTACCATAAATTATAAAGGACATTTATGTAAAATGACGATTTGCCGCTTATAAACAATTTCTTACAAACAATCAACGCGTAGAAGACATAAACTTTACAGGTCACTAGACTTCTGAGACTTCTTCATCAAGGTATAGCTCGTTGGGGCAGTTGTTTCGTTAAACTTGAAAATGATTTTCCTCCAAAATTTCACCACCCATTATAGCATTTTCGTTGATTTATAAAACAATAGGCTGTGTTTGAACTTAGCTCATACATTTTCAATATGTCAATAATTTATTTACTCTGTAAAAAGGAGGACATTATATTTGCGACACCTATATTTTTTATATCAACTGCTCTTTATGGCAAAAGATAACAAACTAGTACACGGTTTTTCTGATGTCAAGAGACAATCGAAGACACCATGGATGACATAGGTGCGTCTATGACCTAGTTGTAAGGTCAAATTTTACTTTACTCGTGACTTCGTCGGCAAAGAACCTTAACCCTGATTTTATTTTTTTATGGGTTGATTTTTTAAGAACAAATTGCCTACTTTTGAACTTTGATCAAATATGAAAATAATAACAGACAGACAAAAAGACTGCTGTATTTATAGTGGAAATATGGATGTCACATAACTTACCCTTCGATGAAAATTGTGTCCTCGGACTGGCAGGTATATTTCTGACACGAGCCATCGGTAACCGATACAGGTTCATTGGGTTTTAAAAGCAAATCCAGGCTGGATACATAGCATCCAGGTTGATCAGCTGAAACAAAGTTAAGGATTGATGAATTAAAAAAAAAGAGGACATCATTATCGCACACCACCTTAGTCTGGACAGTTAGAAACTCACAAATGGCTGTTTTTCAGGAATATTTTGAGGCCTAAAATCCCGGCCTCTGGTTGGCAACGCACCATTACCACCTTTGGTGTCTCTAGGCGGCGGAAATTTCTTACCATCAGGAAATCCGTTTGCTTGTTTGCCTTCCAATGTCATAAAAAAATATCGAAGAAAAGTGTACCTACCTACCAACCAACAAATAGGTATTTGATCAAATGTTATGTGGGCTAATTCCTTATGTAAACCAGATAATCTACTGACACTTTTATATGTTACTGTTCTTGGATGTGCTGATGAAATGATGCATCAGATCATCTATCGACAATCCAATGAAGACATTTTATCGATTTGCATAATAAATATTGATTTAAGTTTTCTCTTATTTCTTTACCTACTCTTTTGTGATTTGGAGACTGAGTAAAAGACGGAAAAGACTCATGTTGATGAACAAAACATAGATCATATTCCTGACTGCCCAGCAAAGGCACTTTCCGCTGTCTGTCTCTATGTATGCTTAAATCTTTAAACTTATGCAACGGATTTTAATGGTATTTTTTAAATAAATAGAATGATTTAAGAGGAAGGATTATCCTGGAATGGACTTCTATTATTTCATGAAAAAAGTTTGTGACATTGAAGAATATTTCTAGTAATATAAAGATATTATAATGAATAGTTGGAAATTTTATCAAGTGCCGACGATGGAAATTATCAAATATATCTGTGCATTATTTATAATTAAAATCAATTGCTATTCGTTAGGTTCACTTAAACTCGAGTACGGCTGAACCGATTTGGCTAATTTTGGTTTTGAATTATTTGTCCAAGTCCAGGGAAGGTTTGAAAGATAAGAAAAAGGAAAAAGCTGCTAGGAAACTAGGAAAAAAAACATTTTATTTTTCCCATAAAAACTAAACGATTGAAACTAATTTTGCCGAGACAATGCTAGTATAATAAAATAAAGTTAGTACATCGAAAAGAGAAATAAGTCACTGGAACTGATAACCTCTGGATGAGAGAAAGGGGACTATTATATTATATATTAGTCCCCGTTATATAATATATAGTTACATAATATAAAGATAGGAAAGTTAAAAATCAACTTATTTATTTATTTAATTCTTTATTGTACACAATTTATGAGTTAAAATATGGACAGTGATAAACAGAAATGCACAAAAGGTGGGCTTATCTCTAGGTCTACAGATTTCTTCCAGCCAACCCTAAAATTTAGAATCTGTGATGATACAGTAGGAGGCATCATGCACAATAAATAAATAACCTAAACATAGAAACAATATAAAAAAAAACAACTCAATAATGACATACTTACATACATACAACTTAAGTGCCGAATTTATAAAAAAATCGCGATTCACGTTGAACGACCTTGAGATAAGTAATAAAACGAACGGATTGATTTTTTGGCATTTGGTTGCAATGGCCCCATCACCTGCTGTGATCTAATAATTCAGATTAAAGGAAAATTATACTAGCCCAGTCAGTGAGCTATTTAGCTATTTTTTAAGATATTGGAAGGCAAACAAGCAAACGAATTTCCTGGTGGTAAAAAATTAAGCCCTCCTAGAGACACCAAAGAGGCACGATGAATTGTCAACCTAAGGCCGAGGTGTTGGGCCTCAAGCAAAAGTAAGTTTACCGGCTAAATTTACCTAGTTTAGTTGATTCATAAACACTAGAAAAAATAATTGAATCTCAAAGTAAACATTTTTTTTATGTTAAAGGGAGGCAACAAGCTGACGGATTTCCTGATGGTAAGAAATAACGTCGCCTATAGGCACCAAATGTGGTAATGGTGCGTTGTCAACCTGAGGCTAGGATGTTCAGCCTACTGCGTAAGTAAACCGGCTACCCTACCCTCCAACCGAAACACGACAATGACGAGCATTGTCATTTTGCGGAAGGAATAGGTAAGGCGGTGGTGCCTGTATGTCCGGGCGAGTCGTTGCAGGACTCTACCACCTAGTAAATGAAATGCTCACGTGAAAGGTCTTAGTTAATAATACCAAATCCCAGAATTCTTAAAATAATCTCTAAATTAAAATATGTTCTATAACAAATGGCAAAACTTAATGTAATGAAGCTAAGAACTATCTCGATTACGTCAGTTTCTAAACATAAAATTCGCATCGAAATTAGCACATCCATTTGAAAATTATGATGTCACAGACACGCCCTTTTTTACCATTAGGCGTTAAAAGTACTAGAATAAAATCGCCTCAGTGGTCTGGCAGCCCGACGTCGGCCTTGACTTTCTATTCTAAACTTGATTCTTATCACATTGTAGGACTGTGTCTTCGGGTAGTCGTGGGTTACCTGGTTGTGGCTCTGCCTACTTTTTCAGGTATATGGGCGTGAAGATACTTTTTAACCCGGAAATATTGACATCTACATGAACTCATACAAACAAGACCTTGTGAAGGGGTTTATTTGACATCAAACTACGTATGGTTGGATCAAAATAGGTCAAGATTTTCTTTTACTGTCATAGTCCACCTGTTTTCTCACCAAGTAGGTCGTAAAAGGTATTAGTGGTAGTATTTTACACCAACATTGAGATCTTGACAAGGTGAACTTCGTGACGGTTAAACTAGCTTGATCCTTATCTAAACAAAAGTATCTTCACGCCCATATCCCAGAAGACGTAGGCAGAGGCACAACCAAGGCACCCACGACTAGCCGAAGACACTAAGTCCCATAATGTGATAGGTGGCAAGCCTATCGCAAACCGGGCATATTTCCAATCCCGACCAATTTTTTTTTATTAGAAAATTGGAAAAATTCAATTTTTTTTTGCCGGCTGACCCAGGATTCGAACCCGGGACCTCATGCAGTCAAGTCTAACACCCGGACCACTAGATCCTTATCTATTCCTGTGAATAAATTTATTCGATAGGTTTTCCCTTCAGCTTCAAGTAACAACGTACACACAAATCTTTTTGTAGGCAACGTATATTTCTTACACGACAGTACTGTAGCAGATCATCTCCAAATAAGAAACTTACCGAATTTTGATGGTTTTTCATCAGGCTTCATGAGACCTGTATAACCTTCAGCCGCTGAATAAAAAACCACGAAACAAAGGAACAAACGAAGAGAGAAACTCATGGTTGCACTGTATTTTGATAAAGACTAATGATATATTCACATTTGCCGGGTTTTTATGAGATATTTATGTCCCATTCGTGATGCAGATAAAGATTTGTTTGGAATCCATTGACGCAAATGTTTTAAAAATTAAACTATTATACATATTAAGGAAGCGATGTATAAAAGAGTTTTCATGTAAACCAATATCAATCATATATTAATGGTCAAGGTTAATACAACAAATATGTTCTTACTTAGAATTAGCTAATAAGTTCTATACTTAGAAAACAAACAGATTTCTTAGACAAACTTATTTATTACTAGCTGCCATGTTTTTATGATAATGGAATACAAGACGGATTTCTAGATGGTAAGAAATTCACGCCGCCTAGAGGCACCAAAGATGGTAATGGTGCGTTGCCAACCTCAGGCCGGGATGTTAGGCATCGAGCAAAATTAAGTTTACCGGCTACCTTACCCTCCGAACCGGAACACGTCATGACGTTATGACGGCAGGATTAGGTAAGGCAGGAATAGGTATTCAAGCCACTTAGAGACACCAAAGGTGGTAATGGTGCGCTGCTAACCTGAGGCCGGGATGTTAGGCCTTGACTAAAAGTAAGTTTACCCGTTAACTTCTCTTCCTAACCGTAACACGTCAACGACAAGCACTGAAATTATGGCAGCAGGATTATCAGTAATCAGTGGTATCAACCCGGCAGAGACACTGCAAAACTCTATCACTTAGTCAGATGTCACGGTGCTAGTGTTGGTAAGCCTATGTTCGCCATTTTCGAGATTTTTGTTTTACGTTCGAGACATTTAAAGAAAGAGATTTAAATTTGGATGTAGGCACATCTGTTTCACGGCCAACGGCTTAAGGACTTTCTCGATAAGTAACTCACTGCGAGTATTTGTATGAGACACTTTCTTCTTTCTTTCTTTGGTTTTTGGCCTTCACGTTAGTATTTAGCCATTAGTCAAGTAGAAATTTTGCATCGAATTTTATATCCATTTCAATTAATTATAATGAGTCATCAGTCATAAGTCGTCAGGAAGTCATGTCAGGCTCTTGGGTAAAGTGGTGGCTCATTACACAAGCTCTTTAATGAGATTTGGCGGCAACGAGGAAATACACCATACGCTAGTTTCTTAATGATTATTTCATTTGTGCAATTTTACTGAACAAAATTGTACAAAATGCCACCAAAATTGACTAATTTCACTCAATATTAACACGAAATTCAATAATTATGAAAAAACTTCGACCATCTTTTCTATGAGACACTTTTTAAGTAAAAAAAACTCTAACTAATTAATGGATTTCGAACGGCTGTCTATCGAAATTAATTAAAGTACTTGCAAACTTTTTTCAATATATTATTAAAGAAATAGAAAAGAAGAAGAAAGAGCAAGATGTGACGACCCCATCGCATACTGGTCTTAATCTAGTAATTTAAAGTCAATGTCCTAGTGTTTATTATTCTACTAGGGCTGCCAATCATTACTATGTTTAAATTTAAATTTAGTACCGGTAGGAAGCTCGCCTTATCAATTTGGTACCACAATCGTATCTACTCCTGTTGATGTAACATCAGCACTCGCCGTTGTAGTGTTCCAGGAAGGTTAACCAGTAGATTTGCAAACGTTGCTTAAGATTCCGATTTCCAATCACATACAGCGGAGCATTAATATCATTGCACCACCTTGCCTATTTCTGCCGCCAAAATCTCAGCGCTTACCGTTGACGCGTTCCGGTTTGTAGGATAAGGTAGCCGATAAACTTACTTTTGATTGAGGCCTGATATCCCGACCACAGGTTGGCAACCATCTAGGTGGTGTGGATTTGTTACCATCAGGAAATCCGTTTGCTTGTTTGTCTTCCAATATCATAAAAAAAGTCATTATGTAAGCCAGCCTACACCGGGCAACAGTTGCCTCTTACTATCAATAAATACATCTGCTTATTGGCTACGCGCTATTTTCTTACTGGTGTTTAGTCGGTCTGTAATCTTATACAAAAAAACTTATTACAAAAAATAATAAGCAGTTTTCATAATCCTTGCTTTTGGGGAACCAAGTCAAGTGCTCTTGTAACAACAGAATCAGTTGAATAGCAAACTCAGAATAACAGGTAATTATTTCCCAGTGCCTTTGAGAGCTCCTGAAATTCTCAGTTCAACAGAAGTATTAATTATACAGGCTTTGGGAAAGTAAGGAAATACCACAGATAGCTATACAATGCGAATTTGGATAGTTGTTGTATCCTGGTAGAGTAGTCAGGTTGAAACTAACGAAAGAGGCTGTTCATCTCAGCTTTATATTGGCAATGCAACATTTTTCTGCTCATGATCTCACAAATCTTAAGAAGTGAAAAATATGCTAGAAACCTAGACCAAGCGAATCCTGCGTGAAAAATCGTGCGATTTTAATGATATTCGTATTTAACTCACTTTCGGTATTTTTTTCGCTTAGTTTGGGACTGGTTTGATTTTTAACCGCCGATATATATTTTTATGTTTTGGTACCGTTAACTAGCACAAAATTAATCGAAAATAATGATAATTATAAGGCTTTTAAAGATGAACGTCTTTCGTGTCTTCCTCTTATTTAGTGGTACTTGTGACTTCGTGATAGATGGCATTACTTGATATGAATGCCACAAAACAATTTCAACATTATTTAACAGATGGCACTAATATCAAAATACTTTTTTATTGGTAAGTTATTACATCTATAATATAAAAATGAATCTCTGAATGTGTTGGTAAGCGCATAACTTCCGAACAGCTGAACCAATTTGGCTAATTCTTTTTCTGTTGTGTTAGTTATTATCAGAAGAAGGTACTTATGAAGAGAAAACCCAGGAACGTTGCAGGGAAAATGGGAAAAACATTATTATTGTTCCCCATACAAACTGAACGGGTGGAACGAAGTTCGCCGCGACAGCTAGTTTTAAATAACATATATAGCACCAACAACATTCATGAAAAATTCTGCCATATCGACCATATATCTGACATCGTTTACACAGAACCTTACTTATTATCTTATACCTTACTTATTTTGTGTAAAAGATATCAGATCTCATGTAGAGCCAAGCTTCCGAATCTTCACGGTCTAGCTGTACCGACACTAACTTTACAAATTCTACATATCATTAAAACTATAAGACTGCCGTATCGCTACCATCGTGGAGGTGATACGAATATTTAGTTTCTGAAGTTAGTAACGAAACTGCCAAGTCAATTTTTTTTTCTGATGTATAGAATTTGTGAAGTTAATGTCGGTAAAGTTAGGCGTTGTACCTAGATTCAGTATCTTGGCTCTATATAAGATATATCTTTTTAGGGCAAACCTTATGTAATTGTCTTGGCAACATTTTACATTAAATGTTTTTGGTGGGATTTAAAACAAATTAATACAAATGTAATTGAATAGTTTTCATAGTCCTTGCTTTCGGGGAATCAAGTCAAGAGCTCTTGTAACAATAGAATCAGTTGAATAGCAAAGTCAGAATAACAGGTAATTATTTCCCAGTGCTTTTGAGGGCTCCTGAAATTCTCAGCTCAACAGGAGTATTACTGGTTATTTAGACTTTGGGAAAGTAAGGAAATAACATATCTAACTATATAATGCAAATTTGGATAGATCTACTGATAGGTGTTCGGGTAATTTAAAGATCTGGATTCATGATTTAATTAAAAAAAAGTATCTTCACGCCCATATCCCTGAAGCGGTAGGCAGAGGCACAACCAGGGCACCCACGACTTGCCGAAGACACTAAGTCCCACAATGTGATAGGTGGCAAAGCCTGTCGCCAACCGGGCACATTTCCAATCCCGAGCAACAATTTTTTTATTAGAAAATTTTAGAAACCCAATTTTATTTTTGTTGCCCGACCCGGGATTCGAACCCGGGACGGGGGACCTCATGCAGTCAAGTCCAACAACTGAACCGCTAGACCACAGAGGCGATTTAATTAGTTTAGAACTTTAGACAATTCGATTGTACCTCGACTTTGTAGTATTTCAGATCCAAAAGACCATGCAGAATTTTTCATTAAAAGGGAAGGTTCTCGATACGACGGTTTTTTTATTTTTCGAATGTTTGTTACGTAGCATTATTATATATAACGAGCAACTGAGTTACCTGATGGAAAGTGATCACCGCCGCCCACGGATACACGCAACACCAGGAGTATCACAAATGCGTTGACTACCTTTAAGGAATGAGGACGCTCTTTTCTTTTCCTACTTTATATTCGTTTGGAAATAACGTCCTTGGTGACTGATTCCACAAAGGTGTTGTGCAGGGTAAGAGATATCTTTGGAATAACAAAGAACCCATTTGCATTATTTTTTATGAGAACCTTAAGAAGGTAGGTTTGACAGGAGCGCCTTGTGCCCCACCCGATCATAGATTTTTGCTATGTTAAAACTAACAGCCAATGCTTCTCCCTTGCTTTCAACTGCTTGCGCACATCGGTGTGTTAAGTAAACTAAAAGATCACCAGCTGAATGACCACGACGAAAACTGTATTGTCGATCATTTAATAGCTGGTGCTTTTCTAGGTACCTTAAGAGCTGACAATTTGTTACAGATTCCATAACTTTGGATAACAAGGAAGTTATGGCTATGGGCTGTTAATTTGATGGATCCGAGCGGTTACCTTTTTGAGTGATCGGGTGTACTGAAGCGGTCTTGTATTCATTTGGTACAACACATGATGAATAGGAGAGCTGGAGGAGTCGCGTTGAAACCGATGCCGACTCAGGTGCACACACATTTAGAACAATCAGTGGGATACCGTCAGACCCACTTAACTTGCTCCCGTAGGCAAGCTGGCTAGTTTTTTTTGTCAATGTTTGAAAAACCTAGAAGCAGAGTTGTACTTATTTTTATGACTGAGAGTTGGTGCTTTCATCACAAGACGTTGCCACAGTCCAAGTTTGGTAGCATTTCCACTTATGGCTAAGTACCTTCTTACAGACTGAACCACGGCTGGGATTTGCCACCAACGGGCATTAAAGGGAACGGAATATAAACGTTTGTACTCTGCAGCATTTCTTTTAAGATAACATAAATGCAAAATAATTTTCTGATATTCAGATACAATCCTCTTTAGACACCTTAGATTTAATTTGTGCGTCGCTCTCAACTTGACAAGTGCATTGACGCTATTGTGGCAGAAGTAAAGATAACCTCATTAAACAGAAAAATAGACAGTATCGACTAAAATATAATCATGGATTTTCTGTGTGTCTGGCTGACCTTTACACTACGTTTTACTTGATATCTGCAATATCTCCCCCCTGCAATATTTCCCCCGTGTTGATCCGGGCTTCTTTGCAGAAAAGACCATCTGCCTTTCTTGCCAGGCAGCTCGTAAAAGGCGAGCATAGGCTCATCATTACTAACACCGTAACATCTGACTAGGTGGTAGAGTTTCGCAGCGACTCGCCCGGATTGGTACCACCGCCTAACCTATTCCTGCCGCCATAACGTCATGACGTGTTCCGGTTCGGAGGGTAAGATAGCCGGTAAACTTACTTTTGCTCGAGGCCTAACATCCTGACCTCAGGTTGGCAACGCACCATTACCACCTTTGGTGTCTCTAGGCGGCGGGAATTTCTTACCATCAGGAAATCCGTCTGCTTGTTTGCCTTTCAATGTCATAAAAAAAAATCTACTATTAACTATTAATAGTTATGTGTAAACTAAGATTCTCGTCAGTCGCTATTTGCGAAAAATCAATTATCGTAATCGTTGGTTTCTAACCGCGTAAAAAAATTTAAACACTTACACACACATTACACTAAAATTAAAACTATATATATGGAAAGCCAAACAAATTTTTAGAAATATTTGTAATTTTAGTAAGTCTGCCGTAGATTGTGCTTCAAACACGCAAAACCTATGAAACGGATTTTAATTTGGTGGTACTGTTTATTATGTCAGTAACAATATTTGGTAGTCAATATAGTTTATTGTTATCGAGTAACATGACATGACATCGAGTGACATCTGACTAGGTGGTAGATTTTCGCAGCGACTCGCCCGGATTGGTACCACCCACCGCCTTACCTATTCCTGCCGCCATAACGTCATGACGTGTTCCGGTTCGGAGAGTAAGTAGCCGGTAAACTTACTTTTGCTCGAGGTCTAACATCCTGACCTCGGGTTGGCAACGCACCATTACCATCTTTGGTGTCTCTAGGCGGCGTGAGTTTCATCAGGAAATCCGTCTGCTTGTTTGCCTTCCTATAACATAAAAAAAATCACACATATAAGACTTAAAGCTCTTTTTTGATGTGATTAAGATAAAGGGCAAAGATTACGAATCATAAACCAGTAATTTTTAACTATGATTTATCAAAACATCTCCCAGCTCATTCATCAGGAATTTGTCATCAAGTCCTCATCCAGAAAATGAGAAGAGATCTAGTAAAGACGAATTCAATGAGTCCATCCTCGATACGTTTATCAGCAGGCATTCCAAGTTAACGTTTCCTACTTCAAGCTCCATCATCAGACCAGCTCATTTTTACCAGCACTCGTTTGTATTTTAACTGTTGGTCTGTCATATGCTTAAAAATGAAATAGATACCTACTCATAGTTTGTGTTATATCATCTGGACCAATGGACTTGAGCTGAAAACCTGCCTAAAACGCCTGAACAGATTTCCACAAACTATAGCTCAAAACCATAGTGTGTCTGATATCCATTTTGATGCTTACAAAAGAGCTGCTAACGACCTGATAACAGTGGACACATAGACAGATTTCCATAAATTGTAACTGCAAATTATCTCGAGTCGGTGTCAAACTAAAAAAAAAACGCATTTAAATCATTCC
>NJDD01002858.1:119525-135647 GCA_002245505.1 Calephelis nemesis
AAAACAAAACCAAAACATTTTACTTTTCCTTAGAATTCAAAGGCAATAAATAATAATAATAATAAATTACTTCAATAGAGACTGACGCGATACAAAACTAGTTTTGTAAGTTACTAAGTGAAGTTGTTTGTTGAGCAAATACATGAGGCAAGCTTGGGAAGCCAAAAAGAGAAAAATGTGTTCTCATAAAATATACCGCTTTTATGTTTCTTATTTCTCAAGTGCTAGGATAATTGGTATCAAACGAAATGCGTGTTAATCCATATTATAAGAAAAATAAAGTAGTTAAATGAAAGTAAAGTAATAAATAAACGCTGGTTGCGTTTTTTTTGGAATGACTAATGTGTTGCCAACCTCGCGGTTTTTATAACTTCAGCTCATGTTTCTTATTTATCATGTGCTGGGATAATTAGAACAACATAAAATAATTTATATTATTTCTTGTGTTTAAGTGTGTATGAGTAGCCTTTTTACTCTCACGTTACTCGGAAACCTTAACATATTTATTTCTGTTTCCTTCTTTTTTTAAGATAACCTTTTTATATTTATCCGAATTTTCAGGCTTAAAATGTGTTCTGTTGCAAAGTTTTATTAGCCTACTTTAATTTTTTTAGATATCGTTAACAATAAATTTACTGTCATTTGTTCTTTAATCATATTTTCATTATTTAAGCAAACTCTCATTTTGCGTTAAATTAATTAATATCATTAGAATTATAATATCAATATAATATCATCACTTCCCTTGTTAAATTACATTTCGTTACATAACCAAGAAACGTTACAAAGTATGATAAAAATGAAATCTTAAGGTATGGGTTCGATCCTCCGGTCGGACAAAAACTAGTGTATGTGTATTTTCAATCTAAACACATATAAATGAACCCCCATTTTGCTTGGTCATCGCATTACGCCTGAATGGGTGGACCGATTTTGCTTATCCTATTTTTTATTGTGTGAGTTATTATCAGGGGAATATTTTTATGTTTTTTTATGTGTTAGTGTTAACCTGAGGTCAGAATACTACCCGTAACAATGAAAAATTCTACTAGTTACCGATGTAACAACAACAAAATAAAAAAAATAGTAACCATTGCAGAGATAAATTTACCAATTAAAAATAAATTGGTTTATTAAGCGATCCGTATTTATATTATACTTAATATGTATTATATATTCATTACTATGATTATTTCGATATATAATATAGAAATACAAAAAACGACGGGTTGCACTCCGAGAGTGCCGGTAAAAGTGAAAAATTATATATTAACGTTGTTAATATTTTTTTTTTTTTGGAATGGTTAGGGAATAATTTTGCATGAATTGCTTTAATTATCAGTACTCTCATTTATGTGGTAAGACACAATATTCATTTATTGCGTTATCGTACACAAACATAAAAATTCGAAAATTCGCGCAAGCGCCCCGCGCCGTCTTACGAATTTTCGATCAGGTCACGTGTCCTGACGCGAATTCGAAGTTTTTAGCCACACCAAAAAACTTTAAATCAATAAACGTTTTCACTTTAAAAACCCTTGGATGTGTTTTGTCAGTATGTTTTAGTTACGGACTTTATACTGAACAAATATTTTGTATGAAATCTTCACGGTTTTTGAACAATTAAAAATTAAAAATATATGTAAACGTAGGTATACTAATTTATCAACCCTTTATCAATAAAGCCAGATATTTTTTTTAAGAAAGTGTGTTTATTGTTTGTTTAAAAAAAGGTAGTAAAATTGAGGATTTTTCAACACTATTTACGTAGACGTTTTATTGTGTCGAACAGTACTAAAATGTTAATTATTACCCATCTATAACTGCACAACCAGAAATAATAATATATAATAAACTAGCAGCCCGGTACGTGCTTCGCTAAATATAAACCGAAATATTCAAACAAAATAAAATAATAGCTAATAATCTATCTTAAAACATTTAGATAAACAATATTTTTTGTTTTTCCATTTTGAGCATAAATAAACAATCGGTTGTGAGTACCGACTTACAGATCTGCTACGTTTTCTCGACGTTCATTATTCAGAAAAAAAAACAACTGAAAAAAGTTTAAATATGACAGCACAATCCCCATCTGAAAAAAGTTTCAATTTGACTGCAAAATACCCAGTAACAAAATGACACGCCATTTATTGAATACATTTGTTACAAAAAAATTAATAAATGAAGAACGGCTTGACCGATTTTATGCAAACTTCACATAAACTATCCACTAAATAGTAAGAACAAAGCCTAAAGGTTTGGTTCAAAAATATAAGAACCCATTGTCAAGTTATAAAATTACAACGAAAAGTGGCATTGATTTTATATATAGAAAAGCAAACGTAGGGGCAGCAGGAAAGATAATCCAGACTTTGAAACTTTCTTTTCATGTTGAAGATTTGAGTTAAAGACTACAATTATTACTTCCGGCTTTTCTAACTTAGAAGAAAAATGGGTTTACAAAAATATAATTTAACATTTATTTTTATTGTTTCCTTAGACTTTAGGTTAATTGCTATAAAACTGCACAGTAATTGTTGTTGATTGTAATAGACATTTTACTAGCTGGTTTTAAGACGAAGAAACTTTTATGTTTTGTCAAAAAATAAGTTCTAGTTTTGTTGGTTATCACCTTAAAATATTAAATAAGTGTGTAGGAAATTAATACAGATAATTAAATTTTATGTTAGCGTTTTCGTATTTACTTATGTTTCTTCTAAAATGGATGTTTAATATTTTAGAGTGTATTCAGTGCATCTAATAAAAGTTACACGCACGCACGCACGCATTTACGCACGCAGGCACGCTTACGCACACATATACAGGCCGACATACAAAGTGATACACTGACATACACAAGCGCTCTCTAGCCCACATAGACACACACACACACACACACACACACACACTTGATCCGTAAATGACGTATTAGTACTTAGTTTAATAATTAAGTAAGTTACTACACTGAGTAAGTACCTAGTAAGTAACTAACTAGTAAGTAACTAAATAAGTAAGTAACTTAATTAAGTAAGTATCTTTACGTTCATATAACTAAGTCCCACAATGTGATAAGTGGCAAGCCTATCTCCAACAGGGCCCATACCCAATCCCGAACAATTTTTTTTTGTTGGAAAATCGGAAAAAACACTTTTTTTTGTCCAACCTGGGAATCGAACCCGGGACCTTATGAAGTTAAGTCCAACATCTGGACTACTAGACCACAGAGATGATCACTAAACTAGTTTGAGTTATCGCTATCTCCTTTCAACGAAAGTAACAGAAAGACACAAAACACTTTTAGTGTTGTCGGATTAGTCTGTACACAAAACTTCTACACTACTCTATCACTCTGAAAACGGTTATTAAAAATATTTCTATTTAACATATCCGGACCAATATAACATGTGTAAATAGTTACATCTCTTTTGTATACGTTTCATTTGAAAAAGATAGCATGTATCTAAAATAAATTTAGAAACATCAGAATCACCACAATTATAGGCTTAGTTTGATCACTTTAGGATGAATCTTGTTATTCAAAGTGGTAGAAATTAAGAAAACAACATGTAAAATTTTCTTTAAATTTCATAAAAATCTAATTTCTGCTTTTATTATCAGTAATATCTCATGATATTTATGATATTATAAGTTAAATAACCAAAGGAAATGGCAAGCGTAGATATCTGTTACATTCATTCAAAAGACAAAAGGATGAAACAAATTGGGTTTGGAACTTATCGGATCTAGCTTGGATCAAGTTCGCAATTTATTTTTCAATTGCTAAAGGAATTTCTATTTTGAATGAGAAATATGGTAAGAGTTAGCAAAATGTATAGCGTGTCTGGACAAATTACACAAATTATTATGATTTCAAAGTAAGCATTATAACGTACTAGTTTATACTAATAAGTACAAGTAAAAAATTTTTATATCTTCACGCCCGAAAACTCGTACAACCATGGCACCCATGATTAGCTGGAGGTTCTACTTTATCCCATAAAATTTTAGAACGCTAAGCTATAGCCAACCGGACACTTATTAAATACCGAGCGGTAAAAAAACATGAATTTAAAAAAATACGGTTTTGGTTGGCCAACTCTTGCAGATTCTGCCTTAGAGGAAAAATCTATTTCCACACTTTTTTTATTTACTATCTCAGTCTTAAAAGCCGGCCCTGTTAGATACTGAAGGTGATGATGGTGATGAAACGTAGCACTAAAATTAAACATTTTTAAAATACCATCAAAATTTACATGCAATGCAGCTATGAACTATCTTTTTTTTACGATATTGGAAGGCAAACAAGCAGATGGATTTCCTTTTGGTAAGAAATTCTCGCCGCCTAGAGTTACCAAAGGTAGTAATGGTGCGTTGCCAACCTGAGTCCGGGATGTTAGCCTCCTCGGGTTAGTTTGGGCCTCGAGCCTCAAGTTTACCAGCTGCTTCCCCCTCTGAACCGTAACACGTCAACGGCCAGCACTGACGTTATGCATGAAAGTGGTGGTACTAATCCAGGCGAATCGGTGTCTACCACGTAGTCAAGTACGTCAGCTTTCAAAAAAAAAACATACCGTAATAATTTCAGTCGCTCAAAATTTATGATGCTACAGACAGACACAAACTTATAACACTCTTCACATACATATATACATATATGTTTTCACGCCAAGTCCCAAAGAGTATCGAGTGCCAGGACCTCACGATCGTACAATTACGTACTTTTCGTACAAATACGACTGTAGAATTTTGATTTGAAGCGCCCGTACACTAATATGAGGATGGTTTTTTAAATCAAATGGCCTTAGAACCTAAAATATTAGACTAACATGGAGTACAAAAACTCAGAACCAACCGAAATGCCAAAGCGTTGGTTCTATCCTCTACCCCGTAGAGATAATTTTGACAAAAAAAAGGATGACTCTACACACGAATACATAAATTTCAGCCATGAAATAATGTTATACTACAGCTGTTTGCTGTACTACCTAAATAATTCCGGCAACTATGTAGTCAGTGCTCACTATTTTTTTGTTTCAAGTAGGATAATAAAGCAACTGATACATATACACTTATGACTTGAAAATCCAGCCCTGAAACAATGACGCACCTGTCATTTATGTTATGTTTGTATGATGATGTTAATATTAAGGACATCTTTTACCGCCTCTGTGGTCTAACGTTTCAATTGTTGGACTTGACTGCATGAGGTCACGGGTTCGAATCCCGGGTTGGACAACAAAAAAATGTGTTTTTCCAATTTTCTAAAAAGAAATCTTTGCTCGGGGTTGGATATGTGCCCGGTTGACGATAGGCTTGCCACCTATCACATTGTGGGACTTAGTGTCCTCGGCTAGTCCTGGGTGACTTGGTTGTGCCTCTGTCTACCTCTTCGGAGATATGGGCGTGAAGATACTTTTTTTATCATTAAGTTGTTCTTTTACCATCAGAACAGCAGCCTACTTGTTAGAAGTCTAGTAACATAAAAATGTCTCTAGAACTCTAGGAAGGGATAAAACAAATTAGTATGAGGATCTATTTGATCTAGTTTAGATCAAGTCCGTAACATTTCAATTATTCTAGTAGTAGAAGATCCGAACCTACTTCGACTTACATCGAACTGTTAGTTGAATAAAACATATTTTATAGTCATGTAAGTATGTACATCATATTAAAAGCTGGTTGCCGAAACAAATCTTGGACCGAATATTTTTAATTATTTAAAAAAAATGTTTTTCATGTTTCCGATTTTTTTTTCAGGCAATCCTAAATATCAACATAAATTGTAATAAAACTGCACTTATGTTGTTGGGTCCCTCAATGTTTTCTACCGCATCTATCATGGGGAATGTTCTGAGGAGTTGTTTGGATTAATTCCAGCCGCTGATTTCCACCTTCGGACTTCCCGACAAAGTTTAAAGTATCATGCCCACCATCTTGATGCGTGGCGATCTACAACTGTGCGATTCCGAAGACATTTTTTACCTCGCATAGCATCTTTGTGGAATCAGTTACCGAGGGCGGTATTTCCAAACAATTATGACTTAGGGACCTTCAAGAAAAGAGCGTACTCATTCCTTAAAGGTCGGCAACGCTGCTTGTTTGCCTCCTCTAATATAAAAAAATAACTGTAATAAAAAAAGTTGATAAATTTTTATTTCTATTATCCGAACTCGTGAAAGTAAGTAGCATCGACAGTTATCTGTTGATACCTGGCAATCCAGGTAAATAACAGGCAATTCTACGTCTGCAACTTCGTCTTATACCTACGTCGGGTTTAAGTCGGAATAATATCTTAATATTGCACCATGAATAAAAATCATTTTAAAAAATAAAAAAGCCAAGGACTTTTTTAGGCAACCCATTTTTAATGTATTTCCTGATATACTAAATTTGGTAATAAACCGGTTTCATCCTATTGTCAGATCGGTGTAGGTCGACTTAACTTCGGATCTTAGACTATAAGGATTTCAATTAGGCTGGGAACTTTTGATTTGAAATAAGAAATATAGTAATCTGTTAACAGTCACTACAACTTATTATTTAAGATGACAACCTTTCAAGATAACGATTGTGGCTTTTCTGTTTTTAGGGTTCCATAGCTCAAGGCTAGAACCCTGATAGGTTCGTTATGTCTGTCTATTTGCCCATCTGTCACAGATATTTGTTTCTGAAACCATAAGAGGTATGCTGTTTAAAACTTGGTAAGTATTCTGTGAACTGCATTAATATTTTGACACAAAAATAGAAAAATAACAATAAATTTTGGGAGTTCTCATTAATATTATTTTTAAAATAGAAAACCAAGTTGCTGAATATTATTAGTGATTCTTTCTACGATAGGTATATGTAAACGTTTTTTTCTTCTTATAAAGGACTTTTTTAAGCCACGTGTGTGAGTCTAACGGCTACTCTATTTTTAGAAATAGTAAACACTAGACGAACAAGCCAAACTCCGATACAGATGAGCTGCAGTATATCATTTTTCCACGGCATTAAAATGGCTACTCTTGTAAAAATTCTGATTAAATCAGTTTTTTTTGAAAAAAAGAAAGAAACAAGAAAATATATTTATTTGCGGAATATGAGTGTTACAAAGATGTTACAAAATTATTTAGGCGTTCCAATATATTCTATCAACTTGTGGTGTGCAAATATTTTAAAAGGTAACTATAGATTAATACGTGATCCCAAAACATTGGACCCCTTTTTACGAAAATTGCGCTAACGGAGGAGTATGAAATTTGGCACACTGATAGTTTATGTGTAGGAGAAGTGCAGAACGCTAATATTTTGCAATAATAATGCTTATGAAGTACATTAAATCTATAAATAAAACATCAGCCACACTACCATGCATTTGACACACACAAACAAATATATTGATGATAACTATAAAAGATCACAGATGGCGCACTAAAAAGTTTGGAATCAAAGTAGTTGGTCTTGATAAATGAGGATGGTGTTCTTATCAACAAGATATTAAAATTTATTATAGTTAAATTTCGACCAAATGCAACGCAATATTTAGTCTTCTTCCCACCGTACTATTGTAAAATAGCGCTTTACGATTGGTAGAATGGGTAAAGCCATATTGCTTTCGTATTCATAAGGTGATTTTCTTGTTTAAACTCTTATAGGCCGATCGGCGACATTCAACCAAACACTGTCTACTTTTAAATGAACTAAATAAGTCGATTTCATCTTTTAGGCAGAAATTGGATGGAATATACATTTTGGTACATACATACAAACATATCTTCACGCCAAGTCCCTTACGAGGTAGGCAGAGAGTATCGAGTGTCAAATCTCGCGATCCTGGCAGAGCTGCCTGGCTTCCTTATCATTCATTACCATTTTCATGCAGACACGCATGCTTATTTTATTAAACTTCGTATCAATTTATTCCCAAGACACTATGATTTGTATAAGAACTGGCACTTTTAAATTATTATTAAATTAGTTATTTTAATTATTTACTTGCTATTTACATACTGTTTTTTGTATTAATTACCTGATTTTTTATTAATACAAACAGGTTTTCGAATGTATTTTAATTATCTCTATCTACAGTAAACTACCAGCAGTTTCACTGCATTGGAAATTCAAATTGGAAGACATTGAAGTATTTTAGTGTGGAGGGTAAGTTAAAAGGGACACATTTGCATGTCAGAAGTTGATCACCGGTTGGCAGCACATCATTACCACCTCAGCTATCTGTTTTTGTATTTTTTATCAACAAGAAATTCCCGTACCTTCCAATTAAATAAAAATACAATATAGAACAAAAGAACTATGTAGCTAATATGGATTAACACGCATTTCGTTTGGTACCAATTATCCCAGCCCTTGAGAAAGAAGAAACATGAACGCGGGATATTTTATGAGAACACATTTTTCTCTTTTTGGTTTCGTAAGCTTTCCTCATCTATTTGCTCAACAAACAGCTTCACTTAGTAAGTTACAAAACTAGTTTTGTATCGCGTCAGTCTCTGTTGAAATAATTTATTGCCTTTGATGTCTAAGGACAAGATAAAATTTATTTAGATATATTTTTGATTTTGGATTTTAATTTTGTTAGTTTTAAATAATTTTGAGTGTGACATAAAAGCAAAATTTTTATTTCAATGATACCTACTGTCCCGTGATTTGGTCCGAGTTGAATAGATTTTCATACAAAATTTCATCCTCCATGATTCCTGATTTTTGACAAAAGTAACCTATATTTCAATAATATACTATATTTCAAAAATTCCCCGTGTTGGTCCGGGCTCCTTTGTAGAATAGACCATCTGCCTTTCTGTGCCAGGCAGCTCGTAAAAGGCGAGCATAGGCTTGCCGTCACTGAAACCGTGACATCTGACTAGGTGGTAGAGTTTCGCAGCGACCCACCCGGATTGGTACCACCGCCTTACCTATTCCTACCGCCATAACGTCATGACGTGTTCCAGTTCGGAGGGTAAGGTAGCCGGTAAACTTACTTTTGCTCGAGGTCTAACATACCAGCCTCTGGTTGGCAACGCACCATTAGCACCTTTGGTGTCTCTAGGCGGCGGGAATTTCTTACCATCAGGAAAACCGTCTGCTTGTTTGCCTTCCAATGTCATAAAAAAAATAGTACCTATTCAACTATACGCGTATTAAATTTTACTGAAATTGGTCCAGCGTGTAGCTGTTTCCACAGACAGACTTACGGAATTATGATATTACTATTACATTAACATAGTTACTATTACCACAGACTTCGAATGTTTTCATATAACACAATGCAATTAAAAACATGAGGGCGTAAATAGTCCCTATTCTTCTCACCCAAGTCACTAAGTAATCAACAATTAACAGAAAATGTTCTCCCCCATAACTCCGGAGTAACGCGTAAAATTCCCCATTTTGCTGCATCACTGGACAAATCACCCCATACATGTGAGGCCTTAATCTCCTTTAAACTACCATGAAACGGTTTACGTGATCCCTTTGTCTGGTGATTGTAGATATATTTCTATAGCATGTAGTCTACACTAGTGACGTCACTCGCGTTGCACTAAATGATTGGATTTTTCTCTTGGACTTGCACAAGGTAAACGTATAATACCTTAGATAATAAAAACTCCTATATTGTCGCCTCTTTGGTCTAGCGGTCCGGAGTCGGACTTGATTTGTTGAGGTCCCGGGTTCGATCATTGGGTCGGGCAACAAAAAATAATAGAAAATACGTTCCAATATATGTTGTACCTTGTGTGGTTTTTGTATACAAATTGAGATTTTTCAAATTGGAGCATTGTACTGTGCAGTGTGTTATCCGCCTTACAAAAGAGACTTATGTTATGCACAAAAGCGCCTGAAAGCACTAGGAATTAGATCAATAAAGTCAAAAAATCCATACATTCAAATAAATGTTCAGGATAGAACGCAAAATAGGAATAAAAATAAAAGATTTTATTTTATCCGACTCTAAAAGTGGAAGTTATAAATTCAACTGATAAAATAAAAAAAAGTATGTCTGTTACACGATGACTTGGCCAATAATGAATCGATTTTGATGATTTTACCTTACTCGTTTCAAGTGCAAGGACAGTCCAAGTTGCATTGTTTAAATTATTTTAATTGATTTTTATAAATTTTATTTCGAACCTGTAACATATTTACTTCTTACTAACCTTATAAATATCTCAGTTTGACTCCTTATATTACTTGTAATGTGTACATCTTTTGGCCTTGTAAATATCTTTGTTTATAGACTGTTTTTGAGGATGCGCCCATTATGATTGTTATAGTTCTTGTTTTTACTGTGTGTTTTACAGTTTTACTCCTCAATAATCCTTTCCAGTAATAGAAAAATACCAAAATTTAATAATATTTGACAACTTCAAACTGTAACGTAGTGGGGGTAAACTGAGATATTTACAAGGTTAGTAAGAAGTAAATATGTTACCGAGGACCCTAAACCGGCGGTAGTTATCCCGCCGGTGTACTTCTCTGGCCGCCTTCCCAGCGGCCCTCTTCTCCTGCTGCTCCTGGCTGCTGAGGGAAGGCGCCAAGGGGTCCTCCTGCACCTACGCCACTGAGGCCCGTAGCAGCGGTCCTCCGTGCTGCGCTCCGTGCTCCGTCGACCAACTTCAAACCACCGACGTATCCCACGCCCATTTTTTTTATCTCTAGCCGGCAGAAACTTTATTGTGTATAGTGTACAGTGCACAGACATTTATTAAGACTTTTATTTTTAACTTTAAATATAGTATACCTTGGTTTAGATTTTTATTTTAAACCCCATATCAACAGGATTCCCTACCAACAGTCAAACTTAAGAAAGTTTGACTGTTTGTTTGTTCATTTTTCTGTTAACATAGTGGTGGGGTTGTAGCTAAGCCACCCCCACTACGTTACAAACCCGAAATTGACGTTTATATAACACCTAACAGTATAAACAAATTAATAGCAAATGACGAAAATCAAGAAAAAATATTAAATATTATATTGATGTGGCGACAAAGTCTATAAGTAGAAATAATTATGGACAAAAATGTTAAATTTTACATACAAAAGTAGAATTAAAATATTAACAATAAGAGATAAGAGTAAGACAATAAATAAAATAGTGTAACTGTGTTGACCGCCTCGTTGGTCGAGTGGCTAGCGTACACGCCTAACTACATCGACTTACCACGAGGTTCGGGTTCGATTCCCGACGGGGGCAAAGATTTGTGTGATGAACTGTCTGCATTTCTGGGTCTGGGTGTTTATTAAATTTATTCTGGTATCTATTTAAGTATTTGTATGTATTAGAATCATTGACTAACACCCATAACACAAGCATATAATTTGCTTACTTTGGAGTTAGATTCAATTTGTGTTCGTTGTCTAGGGATATTTATTTATTTATTTGTAACTGGAGAAGTGCAGACGACGATAAGTAAAACTACTTAAATATAATATACTAAGCTAGTGAAGAAATACAAAACAAACATAGCATAGCTATTTACAAAAAAAAGTTTACATAGATATGTTAAATGAGCTCTGACGTTAACATTTCTCTATACATTTTTTGCAATAAACAAATACAACTTTTTTAGAATTTTATAATACGTACGTAAGAAATAAACTATGCATACGTTATTACGGACCCGGTACTCGAGTATTGATGACGTGGGGGAAAATTACCCCGTATTACCCCGTATAGGGTGTAAGGGTGAAAATCCTGATGAGGAAACATTTATATAGGGATAGTTTATTTAAAACAGAATGGACAATCTATAATCCAATGAGTATACGTAACTATCAGGTCGGAAAAAAAGTCCTTCATTTAGATGTAGCCTATACGAAGTCAAGATTTTTTGTATTACTTTTTGTAACATATTCCACTGTCTTTTTTTATAATTTTTTTGTATGAATTTTGTAATATTTAGCAATAAATATCTAAATATTTGAGGTTAACAGTGAACCTGTTTCATAGTGAGAAATTCACGTCGATTTTAGGCGAAAAAGTTGCGTTGCCAATATAAGAATTATCCGTATTCTTACTTTTGATTTATCTGTTATTTTATTATAATTATTATTTTTATGATATTGGTAGGCAAACGAGCAGACGGTTTTCTTGCTTGTTAGAAATTCCATCCTCTTGGAGACACTAAAGATGGTAATGGTGCGCTGTCAACCAGCGGCCGGGATTTTGGACATCGTGCAAAAGTAAGTTTACCGGCTACCTTATCCTCTGAACGAGGACACGTTAACGGCAAGCACTAACATTATGGCGGCAGGAATAAGTAAGGCATGGTACCACTGCCCAACTAGTCGCTGCCAAACTCTACCACCTTGTCAGATGTCATGGTGTTAGTGACGGTAATCCTATGCTCGCCCTTTACGAAGTTTTACGAGAAAGGCGGATGGTCTATTATATAAAGGAGCCCGGTCCAACACCGGGGGAAAAATATTTATACTTAAGGCCTCATACTCAGTCAGCCAGAAGAGCCAATCACCGCGCTCCCCTGTTCCATGATTACTATGAACAATGGCGCTCTAAAGTACGTCTTAAGCGACAAATCACTATTTTTGACACTATAAAAGTAATTTGAAAAAAAGTATAAAAACTGAAACACTTGTCTTTTAGGTATAGTACTTATCTATGTTTACGTTAAATCTGGTGTCGATATTTTCATATTTGAAGTAGACATTTGCGTTTTGCTTTCAAAAAAGGGTTAACTTTTTGATTTTTATCTATCGGGCAAAGTGAAATGAATCGTGTTTTGGAAACACTAGTCTAGTAAAGCATATTCATGTTAATCTTGTGTATTTTTGTCAGCAAGATCCATGATTGCTTTGTATGAAAAAAGCAGTAAACTGCTGACGTATTTTAGCGTATATGGCCCCTTAAGAATGCATATGATTTGCTTAACAATTAATGTAGTGATTAAGTTGGTATCTTAGTTGGAATTTACTTCGTTAAAATTATTGACCCAAACAAATTAATTAAATTATGGTTATATAAATTATATAAATTATGGTTGGTCTTACCATATCCTCTAAACTAGTTTAAACTGTAGCAAAACAATGGCGAGCTCTGATTTTGAAACGTTAATACTAAAAAAAAAATTCGTAAATAATAATAGCACTCTATACATTATTACGCGATGCCAAAACTTTGGACCCCTTTTTACGAAAATTGCAGGAGCACAAAATTTGGCACACTTATAGTATATGTGTAGGAGACGTGCAGAACGCTAATATTTTGCAATAATAATGCTTATAAAATACATTAACTCAATAAATAAAACATTACCCACACTACCATGTATTTACACACACAAACAAATGTATTGATGTTGACGATAAAAGATCACAGATGGCGCACTAATTTTCAGGAAACAAAGTATTTGATCTTAAGAAATGAAGATGGCGGTCTTATCATCTTAAGGTCGAATTTCGACCGATGGGCGACCACTAGTAACATTTCATTAGATGACCCAAACATACATTAAAATAGTTGTTTATGCTAAAGTTTTTCCTGTAGGTATTGGTCCGGTCTCCTTTGCAGCACAGATCTGCCTTCCTGCCAGGCAGTTCGTAAAAGGCGAGCATAGACTTGCCGTCACTAACTATTTGGCTATGTGATAGAATTTCGCAGTGACTCGCCCGTATTGGCATCATCGCAATACCTTTTTATGCCGCCGTAACTTCAATGCTAGCCGTTACCGTGTTCCGGTTTGGAGGATAAGCTAACCGGCAAACTTGTTTTTGCTCGAAAGCCTAACATCCCAGACTCAGGTTGGCAACGCACCATCACCACCTTTGGTTGCTCTAGCCGGCGTGAATTTCTTACAATCAGGAAATCCATCTGCTTTTTAGCCTTCCAATACCATAAAAATAAAAATAAAGTTACATACAAACCTAAGGTGCAAGCATTACAGTTCTTAGGAAGATGCTTTTTAAAAAATGTAACCCATATCTCAGCTCAGGTCTCTAACAGAATTACAAGTTGCTTGCCATCAAGGTCAGAATCAGAAACCGGAAAAGTGTCAAACTTTCGGATTTATATACTGGTACTAGTAGTGTAAAAAATAATTATAAGTTTTAAGTATATTATATAAATGGGTACACCATTTCTATAACATATTTCAAACTCCCAAAAACTTACAAAGCAAAAATTTCATCTGTATAACAGCTTCATATTTTCACAATTAAATTAAGTTGCACAAAATTGCATGAAAATATATTCTGGTTATAGCGCGTTAGTTGGAGCAGCGGTGAGGGAAAAACGTGAGATAACAGTGATTTAATGAGAACGACAAAGTTAAAACAATTTTTAAACTCGGAGGTTTGCTGTTGAGCTGTTTTTCTTACACATACGTTTTTCTGGTAATGATAAATGATAAAAATTCAAATGAACTCAACATAATCTTATACCTTTAAATGAGCAATTCTTATATATATATATATATTTATATATATGTATACAAGAATATATATCTGGCATAATATATATATACAGATTCGATTTCGGAATCGACTCCAAAGATTTTCATGAAGTTTAGTGGGTAGGGGTTTTGGGGACGACAAATCGATCTAGCTAGGAATAATTTTTAGAAAATGTCTTTTTATTCGTGTTCAAACTGAAAAATTCTGACATCTATTGGCGAATAATAATACTATTTTTTATCATACTAATATTATAAAGAGGAAAACTTTGTTTGTTTCTTTGGTTGTAATGAATAGGCTCAAAAACTACTAGACTGATTTTAAAAATTCTTTCACCATTCGAAAGCTACATTATCCACGAGTGACATAGGCTTTGTTTCATCCAAATCGGTATAGTAGAAGCCAAGTTACTCAGGCGAAGTTGCGTGAAACTGCTAGTGAGCAATAAAGTTGTAACAGCAGATGGCGTTGTTAACTGACACGGAGTCAATGAGTGTTTACGAAATTTTATATTATTTTTGTAAAAAAAAATACAGAGCAAAGCGCGTTCTTTGCTCTTGAGCTGTATATCTTAAGTTTTCAGTTCAGAGAAATCTACACTACAATTAGTTTACTAATTAAGCACTATTACAAACTATAAATGTATGTATTAAATTTATTCTGGTATCTGTTTAAGTATTTCTATGTATTAGAATTGTTGACCCAGAATACAAGCATATAATTTGCTTACATTACAATGGGTTACATTCAATTTGTGTAACTTGTAAAGGGATATTTATTATTATTATTATATTTTATTTGACATACTAAGTAGACATGAGGACTATCAAAGACAGGTTTTAAACAGTGTTAAACAAAGTTTCGAGTGCCAAACCTTGCGCTCCTGGCAGACCTGCCTGGCTTCTTTTACAATTTTATTACAGCTTTATTACAATTTTATCATACAGATTTTCAATGTTCAGTAACAGTACCCAAGAAAAAAGTAATTTCCTTTGATTCTCGCAAGGACAAATGATATCTAATAACAAAGCCCAGTGTAATTTGGCAAATTCAGGAGCTCAGGAATCTAAAATTACTTCAAATTTTAACAGAGCAGAAGTTGCATAAATTAAGAGAAGGGACGTTCAAAGATTGGCCATTACAACGAACATTAGAGAGGATAGGATAATTTGAGAAAACGCCACTTTTAAGCACATAATAATCATAAAAAACCTGAGGACTTTGACTTTATTGAGCATTTGCGCTGAAAATACGTTTTATTGTTCCAACGAGGAACAAAGTTAAAGAGCAATAGAGGAAATCTTGGACACTAAATAGGAAATCGAATTTTATGATGATCAGGTTTTTACATAATACGAAATAGCTTATTTTTTATGATATTGGAAGGCAAACGGACGGATTTCCTGATTGTAAGAAATGCCTAGAGACACCAAAGGTGGTAATGATGCGTTGCTAACTAGAGGCCCGGATGTTAGGCCTTGATCAAAAGTAAGTTTACCGGCTACCTTACCCTCCGAACCGGACCACGTCATTACGTTATGGCGGCAGGAATAGGTAAGGCGGTGGTACCAATCCAGGTGAGTCGCTGCGAAACTCTTCCACCTAGTCAGATGTCACGGTGTTAGTGACGGCAAGCCTATGCTCGCCTTTTACGAGCTGCCTGGCACATTAAGGCAGATGGTCTATTCTACAAAGGAGTCCGGACCAACACGG
>NJDD01002858.1:135679-177153 GCA_002245505.1 Calephelis nemesis
GGGAGTTTACGGTAGACAGATTTAAATTTAATTATTGTCTTTAATGTTTGGTAATAAATAATTAAACTAGTTATAAATATTAATAATTGGCTTAAATGTTAAAATATTCGCACACCAAATGTGGTATAAGTTGATATACTTAAATATTTTGTAACATCTCATTTACACACAGAATCCGCAAATAAATAATTTTCTTTCTTTCTAACGGCGGCCTCTCAACATCATGAAAGCTGTATGTTAGTTCGTTGTTTAATACCGAAAAGCCGACAAAACCTCTCCTAGTTACACCCTAGCAACTTTTCAAAGTGTTCATAGTAAATAAACTGAGAGATAGGAAATCCATTTACATCCCTTATCCCTTTAAATAGCAAATACACTAATGCCTTTTTATCTCCTGAACAAGCCCTACAAATTTTGTCACCGTCGACAGTAATTGTTGCGAAACTTTTCGGCTTTTGCCACGTTTATTTTTCGACAGGATAAAAACATTTAAAAATAGATCAGAGGTATTTACTTTACTAAAATTAAGACAGTGAAGTCTGATGTGTGTGTGTTCACTTACGGGTATTTATTCCCATTAGAAAATTTGTGTTATTGAAATACTAGCAGTTTCACGCAGCTTCGCCTGCGTAACTTGACTTCTACTATACCGATTTGGATGAAACAAAGCCTATGTTACTCGTGGATAATGTAGATTTCGAATGGTGAAAGAATTTTTAAAATCGGTCCAGTAGTTTTTGAGCCTATTCATTACAACCAAACAAAGTTTTCCTCTTTATAATATTAGTACAGATATAGACGCCTTAATAAAAATAATAAATAATAAATATTATATGTGGCAGAGCAAAAATTTAGTTATTTTAACTTGTAAAAGTATGTATTAAACTGCTCCTTTTGAATGATTTCGATAAAAGAAAAAACATATAGATACGTTAATCGATTTTGACGATATTTCTGAATCGATTTTATTTTTATTTTAAAGATTGCACTTCTGTGGTAGTCCTATTGCCATTAAGTCTGGGTCTTGTAATAAAATCCTAGGGAAATCGAGGAAAATTTATATTTTCCCTAGGATTACTTATTAGGAACATACTTATGAATATCGTAGTCGGTTTTTTGCTGTTTTGATGCCCCAAAATTGTCGCATATTTTATTATCATATGTATAATGTACATAACAATAAAAAATTATAGGTGTTTGATATCTGTACAATGTTACAAAGTATTGTAGAGTATAATAATTGTAATATATTATAGTATATATAATATATTTTAGTTTGATATTAGCGACAATAATCATTTAGATAAAATTTTCATTATTTGGACGATAGTCCAAAACTATAAAGCATAAGTTAATAGAATTTGTTAAAGTAAATGCAAAATTCTCTTTGTTTAAGGAAACATAATTATATTTTAATGCTTTATAAGCAACTCTGTGGAGACGGACGTTTTAATATAAAAAAGATAATATAACTCAACAATATGCATAATAAAATAAAATTCAACAATTTTGATACAAAGGAAATAATTTGCGATAACCTTTGTAATAATTAAATTTTAATGAAAATTAGTAGGAGCGAATGATAATATAGAAAAGCCTTTGTGAAAGGCAGTAAAGGCCAGTAAATAATTGGACGCAGGGATACAGGGGTTCATTACATATATACCTCGACTGCAGTTGACTAATGCGCGTTATTTCCGTGCCTCAGAATTAACTATGCCTCTGTTTGCTCGTCTATCTCTTTGCGTTTGGTGTAAGAACATAAGCGATAGCGGTTTTTGTACGATAAGTGGTCATTCGCGGTTCGTTGAATCACCATAGTTTTTTTGTAATTATTTTATTTATTTATTAAGACACATAAGGAACAAGGTATTTCTTACATCCATAAACCCTAGAAGGGTTTGTGCGAATGTAACACTTCACAGTTAAACAGTTTTTTACATATAAAGATACACAAAAAGAAAAAATAATAATTATAACATAGTTAAAAATTACTTGCAAAGTCTAAAATGAAACCTGTTTAAGTTCACAATATTGTTAGTATGGGCACGCATGCAAAAGTTGCTCCACTTCTATTCGAAATAATATTTATTTATTTTTATGATAATATAATAATACAATATTTATTAATAGTATTATAATGTTTATTAATAATATTACAATATTTATTAATAACATTACAATAAAATTAAAAAGTATCTTCGATTTTGCCCAACTAATTTCTTGACAAAAGCTTGTCTTAAAAATTTGCTCATCTAAATTTTATCTAGAATGGTATTAAACATCAGCATTTATGTTGTTTAAAGGATTGCCTTTTGTAAGTTGTTTTTATAGTTGTGGTACAATCATGGATCACTAACCAAGAAATGAAAGAATAGAAGATACCGAAGATATAAGAACACAATAATTATAATGTACAATAATTCAGTCACTCCTTACAACTCATATACAAGTTTGTTGTTTTTTTGTCTAATTAAATTTAATCACTAACAAGTAGAATAAAAAAATGTCTCTGTTCCCACTCGGGAGTTAAAATATGCGTTAGGATGCTAAACGTGATTTTCAAATTTAGACTAAGAAATAAATTCTGCTAATACGCAATCACAATTCAAGATAAAGATTTTAGTAGGATTTATAGTATCCATAAGATGTAATGATGTAGATTTATAGTATCCATTTATGTACCTAATTGTTTGAATCCAGTATTAGAGAATTTTGATTTTTCTTAAAATAGTACCAACTTTGGATGTTTATTACTTGAAAGATACAAAATTTTAGTTAATTGTGATCCATACCGTATTATGTTCAAATTTGTAAGAGCGAAGAAATTCTTATTCAAATACAAAATATAGTTTCGTTCATGAAAAAGTAAGGTATATTTCTCTATTCTTCCGTAACATTGTCATTGGTACCTATTCATCACTGTAAGGTTTTTGATACATATGACTCGTTTTACATTAGGCTAGTGTTTTTAAGTCCGTTATTAAAATCGCTATACTCTTTTGAATCAAATTTCTAGTTATTCCGTCCATCCGTCTAACCACTGCAATTTAAAGCCATTGTCTTAATGAAACGAGTATTCTACATATTATGGGCCTGTGTTAGTACTGTCTTGAGTGTTTACATAGCCAGCTGTGCTGAGCAGCAAGTGCATGTTATATGCAAATATAACTGAAAGAGTTGTATCTGTTCTTTCACTAAGTACAATGTATGGTCAAATTAAGAAGTTCATATTTTATATTTATATAAAAAATATACATTAATGTTTGTATGGACTTTTGGAGTAGACTGCACATCGCGTTTGCTCAAATGTATTAGTTTGAATAGAAAACAAGCTCTTAGTACACAATGAACCACGATCGAGACCGATCCAATCAATCCCTATTGGATACAAATGACTCATCGCATTTATCGATATATCGATTGAAGCCTAGAGGAGGCCTACACAAGAATCTTCTAATGTAAGAGAGAAAAAAAATAAAGTATGTCTTTGTAAACAGAATTTATATGGTAACAAAAATTACATTTGAATATTTATATTGACGATACTGCAATTACCCGGAGTCGTAGGTCCTGGGAGACCTTATAACTGATATTTTAGAGTAGGTAAAGAGAGAGAGGCCTTAACTCTGGGGATTATCGGTCCTGGGCGCTCCACCCCTTCTGGTGTTCCTTTGTATTGTTCCGGGGTAAACGCTCAACTTAGTGAATCCCGTCAGGCTCCAACCGGAGGGCGTTATTATAGATAGATCTCTTATATGTGCGATAGGTAGGGGTAGTATAGGTAGCCGTACCGTAGAACCCTAAGGCGGGTGTATGTTGGTTTATTAGCACTTTTGTAAATGTATTGGCTAACTGTAGCCTTAAGTGACTAATTATTTATTAATTTAGTAGTTGCCTGTCCGGCAGCGTAAGGACAGTGCACAGGCAAAAGGCGACCTCGCTGGGAAGGTCCCGATAGAATATCAAGTCCGGCCTTGTGATTAGGTGAGCTTATATAGAACGCGCGCTAATCACGGAGAGGCGAGGGGTGAGAGGTAACATCGTACGATGCGTTGTTGTGCGGCTTTTCCAGGAACGTTGGTGGTTCTTACGGAATGTTCTTTATAAGTACCCACAACGTGACACGATAATATCGATAAACAATAAAAAAATATCCAAATTACGTTCCAATGGCTAGAAACCATCAGCACTCTTGATAAGCAACCGACCCAAAAATATTGGTCCTTCGAGCCAGATGCATATTTTTGAGGTTTTAGTGACTGAAGCTTAAGTGCATCCTTGTGTTTCTCCCAAGGGAGAATGAAAATTGTAGCCTAACTTGCTTGCTTGGAATAGATAAACATCGGCTCACTTTGTCATCAGCATTTTGACTTTGAGTAGATATTTGAGTTATGAGCAGGATACATATGCTGTATATTGAATACAGTCGCCTATAAAGTCAGCTCTCGAACTGTCAATTGCTAACTTATTGATATGAAAGGCTATATTTTACAGTCTCAGGTTAGCCTCCCACAACTACAGAACTTCTCAATTTAAAATATTTTCAAAAATATAAAAATCAACTCAGAATCTTAAACTTAAATCGTCGCGTATTATTTAACATTTTTAACTATTTAAATACGGGATACTCACATAGGCCAAAATATCGACAAATAAAACAAAAAGAGATCCCGTACAAATAATTAAAAATGTCAACTTAAATCATTAAGAAATCTACAATATAATCAGAATCATGGTACCAAAAATGGTTTGACATTATATAGGTAACTAGCTGTTCGAACTTCGTTCCGCCCGTTCAGTTTGTTTGGAAAAATTAAAATGTTGTTTTTCCCAGTTTCCTCACAATCCTGTAGTATCATATGTCCTTCTCCCGGTTTTAAGTTACCTCCCTACCAATTTTCAGCCTAATCGGTGTGTAGCCGTTCTTGAGTTATAAATAGTGTAACTAACACCACTTTCTTTTATATATATATAGAATAGATAACAAGAACAACATATATTTTCCTCTGTGTAGAATAGACTGCCTGACTCTTCAGGCAGCTCGTAAAACCACTGGTGACAGAGTGCAGCAATTTGCTTGGGTAGGGATCCACAGCCTTACCTATTCCTGCTGTCATAATAAGTCTGTTATGTTCCGATCCGGAAGGTAGGGTATCCGGTAGGTTTGCACAATAGGTCTAACATTTGACGTCAGGAGAGCAATTAACCTATATTATTTATAATGTTTATACGCCACGGTTGTCTTTTTTGTCTTTTACAATCTTGATGGTTTTCCTGACGGGAAAAGAAAACCACGGCACGGCCGTGACCCGTGTTCTTAATAACTGACCTCTCTAAATTTTTTTTGCAGCAATAAACAGAATGATTCAATACATTTCTCATTGGCTTACAAATTCAAAAATTTCAAACAGAATGTTCCATATGAGTGATTGGACTACAAACTTTCCAAGTAATTCCACATGTAATCCCAAGCAGTTTAGAAATTTTGAAGTAAATTTTTGACGTTAACTTAATTACTTTCATCTCGTTTGATTGGCATTTTAACAATCTATTATAAGAATAAAATTTCATTTTTAATAATTAGTGAATAGTTTTTAAGGAGAAATTTATTTGAAAAATATCATTGTAAAAACAATCATGCAACAGGATTTTCTGATGGTTAAAATACTCATTGTCTGAAGAAAAAGACAACAGTGATGAAAAATGTGGAGTACAGACGGTTGTAAATACGCCTATCAACAAATACAACCTTGGAGAAAACTTTGTTTCTGTCTTCCGATCACTATTACATTTGGATTCCATCCACGGTCCAGACGGATGCAAAGAATCAATGTTTATAACCGTCTAGAGCAGGGGTGGGCAAATTCTTTTGACCGCGGGCCGGATTATTAAAAAAAATCTAGTGGCGGGCCAGTAAATTATAATTAATCTTGAGGCGGGCCGGTTTATTAAGACACCTAAAAATAGCAGTAAATATTACGATTATAAAACGTTGTATACAGATGACATAAGGCATTTTTTATTATTTTACAATCCTTAGAATAAAATTTATTTATGAAGTCTTAACATATGAATATATATATGATATTCTTATGTTTGAATTATCGATTCAGTATTTCAAAAGTGTTTTAACATTTCGACCATTAATTTTTTTAAGGAGGTTTATATTTTTTCTAAAAAAACCCTCGGCGGGCCGGATTTAAACCTCTCGAAAGCCAGATTCGGCCCGAGGGCCGTAATTTGCCCACCCCTGGTCTAGAGCGTCCCTTAATTTGCCAATGTGTACTATATTTCATTGGCTGTCTTAACTTCCAAGCCGTGATAGTGTGATAACAGAAAGTATTGAGGTTATCACAACAGGAAAGACGAGGGCAGTTGTTGTAAAGTTAATCTGTAAATCAACCAAGAGCATATTAAAGACTTACCATTAAATAAATTTAAAAAATGTATTAAATCTAAGTTGTATGGTAAAGGTTATTATAAGATTTCAGAATATTTAGAAGACAGAAATGCTTGGGATTAATTGCTCCTCATACAATCTCTACAGATTAATGAAATGTAATATACTTTTGTAAATTTTATTTATAAGGAAAAAAAGACAAGCCCGCTGAGTTTCTTTCGCCGGATCTTCTCAGTGTGTGGCCGTGTTCCGATCCGGTGGTAGTTTTTAGTATTATATAGACGCGTCACAAGAATCTTTGTATAGATCCATGTGAATAAATATATTTTGAGTTTGAGTTTTGAGTTTGAGTTAAGTTACTTAATTTTTAAACTTAGTCGGCTTTCTATAAATCTTAAAGAAAGAAAAAATTTCGCCCCAGACAGGATTTGAACCTGTAACCTTTCGTCTCAAGCCGACGAATGCTCTAACCAATTGAGCTACTGAGGATTCAAGTCCCGTGGCGAAATTTTTAATTCCTTTCTAACCCGTTAACGCGGGTAGTTTTTATTTAGTCGGGCTTATATTATATATTTTATTAGTCGGCTTTTTTTTATAATAATAGCAAGCAAACAAGCAGACGGATTTCCTGATAGTAAGAAATTCACTTCGCCTAGAGACACCAAAGGTGATAATGGTGCGTTGCCAACCTGAGGCCATGATGTTAGGCCTTGAGCAAAAGTAAGTTTACCGGCTACCTTACCCTCCGGACCGGCTTCATGACGTTATGGCGGCAGGAATAGGTAAGGCGGTGGTACCAAACCGGGCGAGTCGCTGCGAAACTCTACCACCTAGTCTGATGTCACGGTGTTAGTGATGATAAGCCTATGCTCGCCTTTTACGAGCTGCCTGGCAAGGAAGGCAAATGGTCTATTCTACAAAGGAGCCCGGACCAACACGGGGAAAAATATATTTCATTTCATTAAAAAAAAATGCATATCAAAATAAAAATAAACAAATAGTATCGGCCGAGCGTCCGTATGCTGTCAAATCATTTTAGCTTCAAGTTTAATTTATTTATTACAAGGATACTCACACATACCATTTCACTTTTGAGTCACAAATCTAAAAGGAATAAAAGTACTTCTTTCCGAGAAGTTCAAGAAAAGTTCCGCACTAATTGATAATTAATAAGAAATATGAAAGATAATTTTATTATAAGGTTCCGATCACTTCCTTTTACAAGGATTCGCTAATTAGTTTCCTTCGAGAGGCAATTAATCTATTTTCCCCTGGGAGTGCGGAAAATATTTCCTATTTTTTGAAATTGATTCTTTTGTAATTAAACCTTAGTGTATTTATTATGATTAATATTACGTTCATTTTGTTCTCGACTTTTAATATTTACTGTAATCTTTTGTAATGTTTCCAACAGCGAACAAGTACCCTTATTATCAGATAATAGACAACAGCTTTTGGGTGTCAGTCCACAAATATATAAATATAAATATATCGCTTCTGTGGTCTAGCGGTTCAGTTGTTGGACTTGACTGCTTGAGGTCCCGGGTTCAAATCCCGGGTCGGGCAACAAAAAGAAAATTGGGTTTTTCCAATTTTTTAATAAAAAAAACGTTGCTTGGGATTGGAAATGTGCCCGGTTGGCGTTAGGCTTGCCAGTTGCCACCTATCACTTTGTGGGACTTAGTGTCTTCGACTAGTCGTGGGTGCCCTGGTTGTGCCTCTGCCTACCTCTTCGGGGATATAGGCGTGAAGATACTGATACTGACTGACTGATAAATACATATTTATGAACATATAAATTACATATTTGTGAACATATATAATAAATTTGTTTAAGAAAAATTGTGATGTACATTCTGTAAATACGAAGAATAAAAACAGTCTCGCTGTGCATATATCTCATCTTCACAGAATCAGTTGTTCTTTCATGGGCCAATCCAATTTATAAGGCTACAATTTCCAATTTAGCTTAGTTTCGCTAAGACCATAAACGAAGTGCAAGGGCAAACATAAAAATATAGTCGGGATGAAGTTGAAAACCACGATTCTCCTATGGTCAGTTAAACCCTATGTAGCACGTTCGCATTTGTGTAACGTCCAGAAATACATTTCCAGAAGTTACAAGTCCAGAAGTACATTCTTGAGAGAGTTGTTTCTTGTGAGAGTGAGAAAGTGAGAAAGAGATAGAGAGAGAGACTTTTTTTTTTAAAAATTAAATGATTATTATAGAAAATGAAAACTTATCGCCGATATTGGCGATAGGCTTGTCACTTGTCACAATGTGGGACTAAGTGTCTTCGGCTAGTCGTGGGTGCCCTGGTTGTGCCTCTACCTACCCCTTTCGGTAAATGGGCGTACAATATGTTAATATAACTTAATAAGCGACGATTTCGTTTTAAAATTATGAATAATGAATAAATAATGATAATAACGAACCGTTAAAATTTATTACAACAAGCTATAATTTAATATCAGGTCTTGGGAAAGTTGAGTACACTTGAGATCCAGGAGATTACAAGCTTAATGTATGTTACTTGTAATTGCTCTTGAAACATGCTTGATGGTTCAAGAGTTTAATAAAATAATTATTTCATCCGAGACATTGGTTTACTTTGATCAAAATGTTTTATAACTAGTTTTCGTACGAACTTTGTATAGCCGTAGTACAAAAAAGGTAAGCTTTTAAAAAAATCGGGTTGCACTCCGGCAGTGCCGGCAAAGGTAAACTTGAATATTAATGTTGTGAATTTTTAATATTTTGGAATGGTTAGTGAATAATTTTGCACGAATTGCTTTATTTATTAGTATAATAAATAATAATAATAAATATTCCTGGACTAGTCAAGCATATAATTTGCTTACTTTGGGGTTAGATTCAATTTGTGTGACTAGTGACACCCATAGGTGTTAGTCAACGATACTAATACATAGAATTACTTAAATAGATACTAGAATAAATTTAATAAACACCCAGACCCGGAAATGCAGACATCTAAATGAATGCAAATGCAAATGAAAATGAATGAATGAAAATGAAATGAAATGAATGCAAGTGAAAATGAGTGCAGTATGAAAATATATAAGCGCTATTGTACACAAACATGACAACACGAACATTCGCGCAAGCGCTTTTCGCCGTCTCATGAATTTTTGATCAGGTCACGTGTCCTGACTCGAATTTAGAAGTTTTACCATTCCAAAAAAAGTGTGAAACGCCGCCAAAGACGTTTTCGTTTCAATAAGATAGTGATATGAAAAAAATGAAAGCTAAAAATCTCAATATCGCCTCTGTGGTCGAGCGGTCCGGGTGTTGAACTTGACTGCATGAGGTCTCGGGTTCGAATCCCGGGTCGGCCAACAAAAAGATATTGGATTTTTCCAATTTTCTAATAAAAAAAATGTTGGTCGGGATTGGAAACGTGCCCGGTTGGTGATGGGCTTGCCACCTATCACATTATGGGACTTAGTATCTTCGGCTAGTAGTGGGTGCCCTGGTTGTACCTCTGCCTACCTCTTCGGGGATATGGGCGTGAAGATACTTTTTTGAAAAAAATCTCAATAAAAACTTGCAACGAAATTGGACTGGCACAAGATACAGATTTTTTTTAAATACGTAAATATTTAATAACGCAGATAAAACTTCCATATTTACATTACCATTATTACAAATATAGTTATATAAATAACGGTATTTGAAAAACAAGATTTTTGCTGCTTAAAAAGTATAATAATAGATGAGGAACATCAAGTCAGATTTTATCTACTTGCTTTTACCAGTGTATGCTTAAAACAAAGGACTCGCACTTATCCATTTTATTTTTTGTGCTTTTATTTTTATAATTTCTTCTCCATATTTCGGTATTTCTCTGTGGCCTGGACTATGAGATCAGTTTAGAGAATAGGGGACACTTTCGAGACGAAGCAATGGACTTACAAGTCAATAGAAAGACTGAAACGACCACTTGGCGTTTTCGAGAATTCTTCAAACACGTAGCATATTTGACACATAGCTATACTAGTTTAACTTGGAGTAGCTTATCATCAACTGTACAGTAGAGAGAAGTAGAGGAAGAGGCCGCAGTCCAACGCGTTGTTACGACCAGGTAGTTGAAAAATGACTTTTTTAAAATATCTGGGTTTACCGGTAGCATATTACACCATAGTACAGCATAGTAGCATAGTACATATTTTTGAAAGGTCTGTTTGCTTGTACAAGAACTAATTGAGCACTAAATTTATTACAGGGGCGGATTTGATACGTTGGCTGCCCTAGGCCTACGAAAGATTGCCCCCCCCCCTCCTTATGTGCTGTAAAGCATGAAAAATTAAATCAACTATGGAAATTAAAAAAAAAAATGAAAAAAATAACGATAACCAGTAAATGATTTAATTATCTCAATCAGTATTTCAGATACTGATTCTTACCATTTCTATTTGTGAGAAGTAATGAATCGTTATTCACAAATTGTCTTTTGCCTGGCTTTCTGAGCAGAGCAAATTTTGCCGCCCCCTAAATTTTGCCGCCCGAGGCCCGGGCCTACTCGGCCTATTGGGAAATCCGCCCCTGTTAAATTATGTTATGTTATGTTATGTGCCTCTCGCTCCAATTGTATCATAGCGCGGTCACGAATGGTACACTGCTAGCCTAATAAAAAATTAGCAGTGTTCTCACTTTAGTCCCCCTATCATAGCACCAAATATCTGTTAGCAGCACTAAATTAGCACTAATTGAGCACTAAGTTATTAGCTGATGTGCCTCCAGCTCAGACTGTATCATAGAACGCGGATAGTACACTGCTAGCTTAATGAAAGGTTAGCAGTGTTCTCATTTTTAGTCCCTCTATCACAGCACCAAATATCTGTTATCAGCACTAAATAAGCACAAATGAGCACTAAATTTTGAGATATAATATGAGTGATTCCGCCGTCTTGACCTTTCTAGCTTTACAGACGTTGACCTGGTTATTTAAGCTCATTTAATGATAATTTCTTCATGATTATTTCATTTGTGCACTATCACTGAACAAAATTGTACAAAACGACACCAAAAAAAATGTGTGCGTGTACTAGCCCACACTCGTAAGAAGTGAAGAAGTGAAACTTCTTTATGACGTTATTTTCCAAAAAATAATTTACTATATATGCAACTTTACAGAAATTGGTTAAATAAAGTTTATTGCCAATCCCTACTCCGCTGGAGAAAGTATACTTCGAATCACGCGTGGTAGGGATACGAACAAAGATGGCACGTAACGGAAAAATGTGACGCGTAACGAAAAAATGTTACACTAATTTTTTTTTCAACCCCGATAAAGAAGTTTCACTTCAATAGACTAACTCTTTACTCAATATAAACAAGAAATTCATTAATTACAAAAATACTACAGCCACCTTTTCCTTCGATGATACAATTTTCAGCCCTGAGGAGAAATAAGAACAGGTGAGGGGAACATGTAACATTACTTCACAGGTATGAAACAATTCATGAAATATTTCATAACGAGTTATAAAATTTATTTGCGACATAACATATGAAGCGTTTGCCGATTTGTCGAATGTCGGCCATAAGTGACAGATGTTTGGAATGCTGACCGAATCGCAAAAATTTTATGTCTTCACAAAATCACGTGCAATTTGGGAGGACCCACGTTCCGGTTTTTCAATCAGAGGCAATATTTTACATTGCGTTTTATTACAAGAGATATAACGATATTGAAATTGCTTCTTTAGTGGGTGAAAATTTAATCAGAATCAGAAAATCTAGTACAGTTTGTAGAAAATTAGGGTTTTCTCAGTTTTTTAATCAATCAGATATATGTATGCTCATAATAATCCGATTTTGTTTAAAAGTAACTGAAAGTGGACTAACATTTATAATAAAACATGTGCATTGTTTCCTTAGTCTTTGAAAATAGAATTGGAATATCGTCAAGTTTATAGAAAAATAGCTGTCCCGGCGAGCTTCGTTCCACCCGTTCATTATGGGAAATTATGGAGTATTATTTTTCCCATTTTCCCGATTTTTCATTAGAACGTTCTCCTGATAATAACTGTCATAATAAAAAAGAATTATCCAAATCGGTCCAGTCGTTCGGAAGTTATGCACTTACCAACACATTTAGCGATTCATTTTTGTAATATAAATTTGGCTTTAACCGCAACATACTCAGGTCTTCTTTAATCATAGATGGATAACCATATTTTAAACATATTGTCTCATTGTGATGAAATAAGGATTTTTGATATTGATTATTTTTTCAAATCAAAATATGCCCGTTATCCTATTGATAATCGTATAATATATATTATTTCGTAGAACTCATGTCCTTTAAATTTAATCTTCTATTCGTTTTGCGCTTTCCTTTTCCACTTTCCGCATTAGGTATTCCGAATCCAAGAAGGATTGTGCCCAGTTGGCGATAGTCTTGCCACCTATCACATTGGGGAATTTAGTATCTTCGGCTTGTCTTGGGTGCCCTGGTTGTGCTTCTGCCTACCTCTATAGGGATATGGAAGTGAAGATACTTTTTTTAAGAAGGATTCATTAAAAAAAACAGTAAGACCATCTATTAGCTATTCCCCCCGTGTTGGTCCGGGCTCCTTTGTAGAATAGACCATCTGCCTTCCTTGCCAGGCAGCTCGTAAAAGGCGAGCAAAGGCTAACCGTCACTAACACCGTGAATTCTGACTAGGTGGTAGAGCTTAGCAGCGACTCGCCCGGATTGGTACCACCGCCTTACCTATTCCTGCCGCCATAACGTCATGACGTGTTCCGGTTCGGAGAGTAATGTAGCCGGTAAACTTACTTTTGCTCGAGGCCTAACATCCCGGCCCCAGGTTGGCAACGCACCATTACCACCTTTGGTGTCTCTAGGCGGCGTGAATTTCTTACCAACAGGAAATCCGTCTGCTTGTTTGCCTTCCAATATCAAAAAAAAAAAGTCCAAGAGAGCAAGAATAGAATTCATTTGCGACTACCACCATGACGTTGGCATTGTATAGCTTTTCATTAAGAATTTCTTACTTATCATTATCATGTTTCGTTTGAAATAGAAAGTTATCCAGTTAACAAAGCACGAGCTTTTAATTCCGTAAATTTTACTAACACACTTTTAGTATCTGATTTATATAAAGTACTCCGAGGTTCAAGCTTGTGATTCTGCCGAACACCCACTACGCTTATTTTGAGCGTATGCTTACTTTTTTTAATGAAAGAAAACGAAAAAAGATGGAACATTTTAGTTGTCCGGAGATGTCCACTCATGACATTTTTTTCCAACGTTTTTGTAAATATTTTATTATTAAACTGTTTTAGTAAATAGTTTATCATGGGATCATATCTTATCGGGATCATATATACCGGATCGCATCCGGTATCTGAACTCATTTATACTGAGCTTACTAAACTTGGTTTTCGATATAATTGGAGAAATAAGGCCTGAAAGTTACTAGCTACACTACTGCACTAAACGTACTTTGTCTCTTTCTATTGCTATTGTCAAAAGAAGATAATGTAAAACTTAGTTTGTGAGTCAGTGAGTGCCTAACAATATTATTACTAATATCAACTTTTAAGCCCGGTGAAGTTGTAAAAACATCGAGGTTGGCAACACATTAGTCATTCCAAAAAACTTTAGTCCATGTTATCTAATAAGACGGTTTGCGTTCAATATTAGTGTAATTTTAATCATCAGAAAATTCGTCTGCGTTTTGACTGTCCATGCTGTAGAAAATATAATAAAAAACTGAGTAAATTTGAGAACTTCCAATTTGTTCTCTCTCAAAAATATTCCCTTTCATTTTCTGATCCACTAGCTTATTTGTTTATAAGGGGATTTGTATTTTACGTACAGTTAGCAAAAAAAGCTTTGCTTAATTAAATCACAACAAACTCTCATTAATCATACTACAATGCTGTGATTACGTCCAACTACCTGAAATAAATCTAATATTTTTGCTATGAATATTTGTGATGTTATTATTGCTTAAAAATATAACAACCCAATCATACTTGAGTCATCTATACTATAATATACTATATCATTTATAGTATTTTATTTTTTATGTAATAATACACTGCTTTCCTAATAAGAAACAACTATAGACAACACAGATGCTACAGGTCCATAATTGTCATGTGTCTAGGGTGCAAGTTTATCGGTTACCTCCTGCAGCTCCAAATACTGTCAACTGACAGGAATGGTGAAGTGCTGGGTCCCTACTCCGGCAAGTTTCTGAATAGCATTCTAACACTAGTGGGCTTGTTGGTGATAACCCTTTAACTTGCAAACTGTCAGAAAGTTTTAGATGATTTCCAAACCAAAACCAAACCAATCTGAAGACCAAAACTAGCACTTACATAACGGTTATATGTTTAGACGTCAGCAAAGTGGAAATCGGTTACACGGGCGCTTTTTAGTTTATAAGTTGGCATAATTTTTCAATTCATAAGTATATTATTTACTATTTTTTCTTTCAAATCCGAAAAACTATAAGACTAACTATTGAGTTTTTACTTTTTTAATACAGTAACTTCCAACCAAATAAGATAAGTACTGAACGTTAATTTAAAACCGTCTTTTTGTCTTTAGTTTTAAAAGCCCTGATGATGCTGTAAAAAGTAAAACCGGTAGGGTATAGAGTAATGAAAAGCAATAAACAAAATGTATATTGCATAAGTACAAGTGTTTATTAAAAAACTGTGTATACAATGGAATTTCTCCAAGGGCCGACAATAACGAGTAAGATTCTGAAATAGAATTTATATTCAATAAAATAAAAAGTTAATGTCGTGGCGTTTAATTAGCGTAGACTACAAAAATCAAATTTCATCCTTTACTGGCCCGCTGTACCTAGTTTCTAAACAGTAACAATTGAAGCCCAGTAGAACCTAAAATAAACTATTAGGGTTTAAGTACAACGTCATTTAAATTCCTACACAAAAGTTAAGTATTTCTTCGATTTCTATAAAGTTCCATGATCAAATCCATCGAAAAGACCACGTTGAAGTACGTTATTCAATTACAAATAAATTAATTCAGGAATGACGTGCAAATTGATTAATATTTTTCACCTTCATCAGTTAGTTCATAGGTCAGTGAAAAATATATTGATGGCTACCAACATCTTTCGAATATGATTGTTTTACGAAGCTTTAATTTTTTTAGGTTATATTCACAGACGTACCGACTTTGTTTAAATAATTTGCCAGGGATATAACCGAAGTAACCTTCTATTGATAGAAATAGAACTAAAATTAAAAAAAAATAACCCCCACCAAAACCTTCTCGATAAGTTACAAAAAACTATCTAGACCACGTTCGATTTTGTTCAAAAGTTGCGATTAAACTAAAAAACATATACAGATATATAAAAACAGATACATCAAACTCATACCAATCTTATTTTTCCTTCAGGGGATAAAAATAATTTAGTTAGTAAAATCATGGACGAAAAAAAAAATATATTTTTTTGCGGACCATACCTTACGTAATAGTAAAAGATACCGCTTTCACTGGATAAAACCCTAATACTCTCAGTGGGTAAGATTATCCAATTCCCGTCATGTCTTCATAAAATACTTTACAAGCATAATACACAATAAAGGCTTAGCATAATATTTTTGTAGTAAAACAAAGTAAAAGGCATACATTACTTTTTGTGAAAAAGTAATGAATCCTATTTCATGACTGTATTGAAGCAAGGAAAAGGCGATATTCTCTTTTAGTGAGGGCATTATCTAAAAAAATTGAAAGAAAATTTCATTTGTCAGTAGTGTTGATAGTTTTCTGATATCAGCTTCCCGAATGTATCCCAGTTTCTTTGAAGAATGTAGGCCAATAGCATTTGAGCTAGATTTATAGAAAGGGGTCCCGAGATGCTTAAATGGTAGTCAATCCAGCGTAATGGAAATCAACAATATCATATGACTTTTACATTTTAGCGGCTCAGGGAATATTGAAAAGCTTGAAGAACAACAGCTACTTGATCATGCGCTTGCATCATATATCGATAGAATACATATTTAATGTGCCACCAATTACAAAAGTTTTGTAACAACTTGCTCAGATAAGCAGGTGTCTCCGCAGGAATATATCCTGCTATCTCTCAGCTCACCACTGCAGTGGCCCGTGTAGAGAGTGTGCAATGTGCTATTACTACTTATCGAATCTATAGGATACACGTGTTTATCCTGTCTGCATGTTTGCTATAATCATATAAAACGAGTTAACAGACCTTCCCCATGTTGGTCCAGGCTTCTTTGCAGAATAGACCATCTGCCTTCCTTGCCAGGCAGCTCGTAAAAGGCGAGCATAGGCTTACCGTCACTAACACCGTGACATTTGACTAGGTGGTAGAGTTTCGCAGCGATTCGCCCGGATTGGTACCACCGCCACCTATTCCTGCCGACATAACGTCATGACGTGTTGCGGTTCGGAGGGTAAGGTAGTCTGTAAACTTACTTTTGCTCGAGGCCTAACATCCTGACCTCAGATTGGCAATGCACCATTACCATCTTTGGTGTCTCTAGGCGGCGTGAATTTCTTACCATCAGGAAATACGTCTGCCTGTTTGCCTTACTATGACATAAAAAAAAGCCTTCAAATGGAAATCTAAAAAAGGATCAATACATCCATGTCCATGTGAAGGTAGGCAGAGGTATAACTAGCGCAAGCACGAATAGCGGAAGGAAGGTACTATTTAGTACTACAATGTGATTTTGACAAACCTATTGCCAACCAGGAACTTACACAATCCTGGGCAATGTTGTTTTAATGTTTTAATATTTAATTTTTTCAAAGTAAATATAGTAACATACATTTTTTCAACGTCATTTTTAGTTTTGTAAAATAAAATTACATTGTTTTATTATTACTAAATAGCTTATTAATAAATAATCTATAAACATAATGTTACTAACATAGTTGTTATTGATACCTTTTTAACTATTTGTGATTTCATTTTCTTAAAATAAATTAAAACGTTAAAAATAAAAAAAAATAATGTAAGATACAGGTTTTAAAAAAATACCGACAAAAAAATTATACCTATCTGTACATTGTAAAATTGTATTAAACTAAAAAATACCAAAATTAGATTAGAGAATTGTTTAAATTAGAAGTTGATAAAACACATTTTGAGTTGCCCCACCTGGGAATCAAAGGCATCAGACCTCATGTATTCAACGCCAATACCCGCACCTCTAGACCAAGGTAGCAGTTAAACAAAATTGAAGTAAAAAATACGTTATTTGCCTCAAGATTAGTGAGATGTAATCATTTCAAGGAAAACAGAATCAGTTTGTGTATTCCACATATCAGAAATACAAATATAACATTTTAATTTTAGCTCTTTTTCCGTGTTTGCGATACATTTCAAGAAACATTTACAGAAAAACATGTTTTTCCTCAGATAAGGTTCTTTTTGATCTTGACAAAAAGGAACTTCTGCAAATAACATCTACTCATCCCAGGCACAGGTAAGTGCTACGAGTACAATTAAAATATCTTGTGTAAATCGAAAATTATTTAACACAAATTGTGAAACACTTAATGGTGTACTAATTTCAAGTAATATTACGTATAGTAAGGGAGACCAAGAGGGGATTTATGCAGTTTTTTTTACCATCCGCGTCACTAACACCGTGACTTCCGTGTGTGTGTTCCTGTTTGGAGGATAAAGTAGCCAGTAAACTTACTTCAGCTGGAGGCCTAAAATAACGGCTTTAAGTTGGCATCGCGCCATTACCAACTTTGTCGTCTCTAGGTGGCGTGAGTTTCTTTCCATCAGGAAATGTTCTGCTTGTTTGCCTTCTAATATCATAAACTGAAAATAACAATAATCGGTTTACGATGAATTAATTATTGTAATTAGTAAGCAGTGGGTAGATGGTGACACAGAAGACACATAATCTATACATATAAAAATCAATTGCTGTTCGTTAGTCTCGCTAAAACTCGAGAACGGCTGAACCGATTTCGCTAATTTTGGTTTTGAATTATTTGTTCATGTCCAGGGAAGGTTTAAAAGATAAGAAAAAGGAAAAAACTTGCGAGAAAACTAAGAAAAACAACATTTTACTTTTTCCCATACAAACTGAATGGGTGGAACGAATTTCGCCGGGCCAGATAGTAAAGTAATAAATATCACACGATGGTAGTGAAAAGTCAAAACAACACAATTGCTGGTGTGTAGACTAGCTATTCCGCAATTACAATGAGTTAGAGTAATCCAATATATCTTCGTACTAGGCAAGCTAATAAGCTTGCCTAATACGAAGATATAGACATGGAATAGTACAAATAAATACAATACTATAGGAATGGTACAGATTAAAATCATTATAAGACATAATATTAAAAAGCGTGTCATAAACGGTAGCACGATTCTAAACTACAAAGTAGTGAGTACAGTACAGTGAGTACTCTTGATATTGGAGTAAAAGTATTTTAACTGTTGATTTTACAGTACCTATTAAAAAAAAACTACTAACTAGATCTCGTTGAATCCAAATGTATGTACAAGTAGTTCTAATAGGTTCCGAAAAAAGTGTCTGTGACATACTAACGGACAGACGGATAGACATGACGAATTTCTAAGGGTTTTGTTTCCAGCCTTTGGCTACGGACCCTGAGAACCTCATTACTTTTTTAACTGTTTATTATTTAATCGACAAAGTCACGCAAGTGGATTCACATGGTGCTGGAATTACTACAAACTTAGCATTGCGGGCTCCCCTATTTATAGAATTATTTGTGTTTCTTGAAATTAATTTATGTAAACTTAGCAGTGTGTGTAATAATTAAGTTTAAGGTAATTTTGATTTGTTTCAATATGGTAATGTTTGTGTAATATTTCTGAATAAAGTGAGTTGTTTTTTTTTTAGAAGATATAAAAAAAAAAAAAAATTGGCTCGCCTGATGGTAAAATGCAACCGTCGATTACAGACAAATTGAAAGTGAATAGTATGGTCGTAGAAGTCTCCAGTGATGGTCTACTTAATTCTTCGGCAAAAGCTACTAAGTTACGAAGCTTCTTAGTCTTTTTATACAACGCATCAATACTTTTGGCGTTGATGTCTACCGTGTATTTCTTACCATTAGCACGTTTGACTGCCAATTTCCAATTTAAAAAATAAACATTTAATGCCATCTGACAAAAGCAGTGGGAGATGTGTGAATAGATCAAAGTAATTAAAGATATTTGCAGCAAGTCTGCATACAGTCAAGAAAAGAATTTGATATTCCAGTATCAGCCAGTAATTGGCAGGAACAATTCATGAGATATTGCAGGGAAATTGTTATGATAGCCGTTTTATGAATCAATAAGCATCTCCGATTAGCGATGAAAATGGATAAGGCCTGAAAAATTCAGTAGCAGAATATTCCAGAGATTGAATATTTACAGAAAAATCTAGGAAAATATATTTTCTCAGTCGAAAAACAAAAAAGATCAGCGATCTGCCTTATTAAAATAAAAAATACATTTCCCCGCAAGATGGCGCTGAGTCGTTTACTCGTTTAGAATGAAGGGGTTTATAACGCAATATACTTACGAAACCATTTACGAAAATCAATGTCCAGGCGCTTAAATTGAGTTGGCGCCTGGAAGTACTTATTATGGAGGAGGCATTTTGGAAAACTATTATTTATTTTTTTAATTAAATTAAAAAAATACTAGTTTCGGCTAGGAGATACCCAAGCAAAATTCCCTTACAATATACATCGTCACGCCCAAATCCTTGAATAGGTAGGCAGAGGCACAACCAGAGCGCCCACTACTAGCCGAAGACACTTAGTCCCACAATGTGATAGGTGGCAAGCCTATTGCCAACTGAGCACATATTATCTAATCCCGACCAACATTTTTTTATTAGAAAATTGGAAAAACCATATTTTCTTTTTGTTGCCCGACCTTGGATTCGAACCATATGCAGTCAAGTCCAACACCTGAACCGCTAGACCACAGAGGAATATAAACAAATAATAATTAATGTTGACAAACAGACTATTGACATTTTGTAAGGAATGGGAAATAATGAAAACGCGTGTCGTGTGTTGACGTGAGTATGTGGTATCAAACATACACTCGGATATTCAGGCTCTTGAATTAGTTTTCCAGCTACTCTAACCTTCAAAACCAAAACAGGAGTACGATGGCACTTATGTTATGACTTTAGAAATATGTAACGCGTAGGCATCAAATAGGAAAGCAATTGCAAAAATCCATTAACAACAACATGTACTCGTATGTACCTACAAGCATTTTCTCATTGCCGTTAGTTTTACTTAGATTAATAATAATAGTTATAACTACATCATAACAAATATATTATTGTCTTTAGGAATACCTACATAATACTTGTCTTGCACTAAAATATGTTTATCGTTGTTTGAAAAACAACATCGTATCTCTAAAGTCGTCTGTAAAACGTAATACAGTTTTTGCTTGTTATCTGTGTAATATGAGTTGTAACTAAAAGTATAGAAATCAAAAAGCAAGAAGAATTCTAACAAATTTCTCCTAAATGTAATATTGCATTTTGTTACAATAAAGTGAATGTACGAATACTCTATGATAAGGCTTAGTATTATTACAGACTACTTTTTTACCTCAAGTTTATTAGGATAAATTTTATAACACTGAAAAAGTCAAACTCACCTTGTATAAAAAGGGAGAGCCATTACTCACCTTGTATAGAAAGGGAGTGTCATTGTATATAACAAAAAATCAATTTTACAATACCTGTTCCTTTACGTGAGTCAAACTCAATTCTGTCAAAATGCCATATCCATAAAATTCCGCCGTCTTTGTAGCTCAATGCAATTTCTTCCTTGTTCTCGTTGTAATGTAACCTGATAAAGGTAGTCGAATCAGCAGAGCATCTGCTCAATTTTGCCCGCTCCATCGAGTTTTGTATCGGTCAAAAGATAGCCAATTGCTACATACCTATTCATCAGGTTAAAAGGTATCCTTTGATTAACTGAAGTCCTATTGTGAAGGTCGGAGCTAAATAATTGTAACAAATTGCAAATAAAAGTTGATTTTTAAATATATTTTATTTGCAAAAACCAATATTTGGTTAATTATATAATAAGTGTTTTCTGTCTGACAGTCATTCTACTGTCATGTTGAGATGGTGTTTATGTGAGTGGTCAGCTAACAAGCTCATTACTCTCCTGATGGCTTATATACACCATAGATGGTACTGATGCATGGCTGTCCTGTGGCTGAGATGTTACGCTAATTGTGCAAGTCTACCGGTAACCCTACTTTCCGGGCCGGAAGATGACAGAGTTATTACCGCGGCGGGAATAGGAAAGGCGGTAGATCCATAACCGGGCAAGCTGCTGCTCAGCATTCTACCTTCAGTTGTCAAATTTTAATATAAGAGAATAAAAGCCTAAATGATAACGCATTTTATGTTATTGTCAAATTATAATATTTTATTTCATAAACATTCATTTATAACAGTCCGCAAAAATGCTTCACTTGTTGTCAGGCTATGTCGTATATAGTACGAATCTTGACGTCATCAGCCTGCGAATGCGACTGCAGTCGGTGTGAACCAGTTTTATGCTTTATTTACATTATAACTATGCATCTTGTATTTTGAGTTGGATAAACACTATAAATTATTGTTTTCGAATATTTAAAGTGTCATCGATTCCTAATCGTTTTTCAAAATTTGGTTCGTACTTTAAATGTCATATGCAGGGTCCATGATCTTAGACAGGGTCTTAAATGGCAAAGTTTATATCTTACCATAAGAAAAGCTATCTGTTTGTACCTAAATCACCTTGTAACATAAAAAAATAAAACCACTGTGTCCGAAAATCATTTACAAAATTTGCGGTATTTTGATATACTGACAAAATCTATAATAATGACATAAATTGCTAAATGTGTTGGTAAGCACATAACTTTCGAATGTCTCAACAAACTTGACTAATTCCTTTTTTTTGTTATGTAAGTTATTGCCAGAAGAAGGTTCCTTTGAAGATCAAAACGAGGAAAATGAGAACAACAATTCTTTATTTTTACCCATACAAACCGAACAGGTGGAACGAAGTTCACCGTGACAGCAAGTAAGTCAAAAAAATGTAAAGTCATGAAAACAACCGCTAGTTAGTTAATAATAATTGTGAAAATATAATTGCAAATGCGACCGCCAAGGCCGACTCGGCAGCAACCTACATATTAACCCTAAACTTGTTTCATATAAATCATTCAACCCTTAAAATGTAATCCGGGGTATCTTCGACCATTCCTCCCACGGCCACACCGGTAATATTTTAAAATTTCAGACAAAGCTCCGCAGATTTACGATCGGATTGTGTAAATTGGAAAGTTTGGGGAAACATATTGCATCCGACACCGAATTAATGTCAGCCACTGTTTTTTACTGATATTTCACTTCCCATTTGCTTTGAATGGCTAATTTTTTGCTAGTTTTGTTCTATTGTTACATGTATATGTATGTATCAGACATCCTAAGTGTTATACTGCTATAACTTGATCGTTTCGGCTGAAGGTTTTTTTTTTGTAGAAAAAATGTGGATGGATGTACCCGAGGGGACCAATGATGATATTTCACAATTAGATCAATCGAATATTATCCGATGGTTGTGTCGAGAGTCTCCGAAACCGGCGTGTTTGTATGATCGTGAGGTCTGGCATTCGATACTCTCTACCTACCGCGTAAGGGACTTGGCGTGAAGATATGTGTATGTATTTTACTAGTGGAAAGAACAAAGAAACATTGCTCCTTATAAGTATTATTGCGCCTAAAAAGTAGTTCAATTCTAAACAGTTTATTGACCTTCCTCTTAAGAATCTCTGTACAAAACCGGCATGAGGAGGGCTATTTCAGGGCTATATATGTATTTATTTTTGATCTATTCTGGAGATTGACATTTCTTTTAAATAGATGACGGGTCACTGGGAAACTTTTATGGCAATTTTTTTTATACTTTCGTTTGTCTAAATTGTTGTTATTTATTTGTCAGGTTAAATCTAACACATCAATTTCAATCAATTATTAACTAAAATAATAAAATAAATAAATATCCCAGGACAAGTTACACAAATTGAATCTAACCTTAAAGTAAGCAAATTATATGCTTGTGCTATGGGTGTTAGTCAACGATTCTAATACATAGAAATACTTAAATAGATACAAGAGTAAATTTAAGAATAAATTTAAAATAGGTCTAGTTATTTATTAATTCAAAAAAGTAGTTACTTGTTTAAAATCATCGAGGGAAAATGGAGAAAAAAATTAAGTATATCAGAAACGCATAAAATAACTTAAGAATTCACAGCTCTCGTAATCAAATATTTCAAGAAGTGGTGAGCTTAAGGTTAAGCTTAAGCTTATACCTCCACGCCCATAACTGTACAACAGAATGCGCTCGATTTTTTCATCTCGATCTATTAACAAATAAAAAAACCCTGTTAGGAACCAAAGTAAAAGTATCTTCACGCCTATATCCCCGAATTGGGAAGGCAGAGGGACAACCAGGGCACCCACGACTAGCCGAAAACACTAAGTCCCACAATGTGATAGGTGGCAAGCCTATCGCTAATCGGGCACATATCCAATCCCGAGCAACATTTTTTTTATTAGAAAATTGGAAAAATCCTATTTTCTTTTTGTTGCCCGACCTGGGATGCGAACCCTGGACCTCATGCAGGCAAGTCCAACAACTGAACTGCTAGACCACAGAGATGATAGACTACGTAAACAAACAAAAAAAAATACATCTTTTAACATACATAGTATAACATAACATAACATAACAACACCTAACCCTGTCGGTAATCAAACTCGACCTATGATAGTATATTCATTAACCGCTCTAATGTATCGGTGGCATAGGCATGTTCGATAGCTGGTGCACCATACATACAACAACCAACCATACATAGCCTAAATTATCAAACAAAAACATTTTTGAACATCAAAATACATACAGTGAATTTAAAAATGCTGACGCTTTCTGATTATTTAACACCAAAACACCTACCAAAACGGACAAAGGTGATAATACATGAGCATCCCTTAAATCAGGGACACAGAACCATATTTTTGCCAAAAACAGATGTAATTCACGGTCGCAAACGAGTCCATTCATAATAAGCTACTGTGAAGCAACGACTGCATCGTTTATCAAATGATTTACGTGTGTATCGCTCTGATATATTGCTGCTGGAGTACATGTAATTACAGAAGTGAGCTATTATTCTTTATTTTTCTATGAAATTGACTATTTGGCATTCGTGATGGATTTCAAGCACTAAGACGTGGACGTTTCATTGATCTCTAAGTATATATATGAAAATACCTACGAAAAAACTTGCCATGAAAGCAAAATATGGCTGCCATTCTGACGTTACTATGGCTGTTCAAAAAGTAGTGCATCGATATCGATACGTGATCTATTAATCCTTCATAACTCAACATTTGTTTCTGTCATAAGTTGAATTTCTAATAGTTGAGCATGAATAAAAGACAATTTTCTTTAAATATTTTTATTAAGAAACATAGATAACTTGAGAAAAGAGAAGTGTGACAGATAATACGTTACTTTGACTTATAATTCGCATCTGTGGTCTAGCTTTTCAGTTGTTGGACTTGACTGCATGAGGTCCCGGGTTCGAATCCGGGATCGGGCAACAAAAAGAAAATAGGGTTTTTCCAATTTGCTAATAAAAAAAAATGTTGCTCGTTATAGGATATGTGCCCGGTTGACGATAGGCTTGCCATCTATCACATTGTGGGACTTAGTGTCTTCGGCTAGTCGTGGGTGCCCTGGTTGTGCCTCTGCCTACCTCTTCGGGGATATGGGCGTGAAGATACTATTACTACTACTGCCTTATAATGTTCCTGTAAGACGTATTAAACGCTTTGAAACATTAATAAAATCATATATATTACATTTTTGACAAGCCAAATGGACGTATCGTCTCGAAAAATGGTAGTTGTAGTGGATTTAATTACAAAAAAAAAAAAAAATTTAATGACGTTTCACGATATTTATACTAAGTTCAAATGTTTTTTTTGATATCGCATTACATATTAAAGTTTTGTTTTATACGTCCATCCAATAAAAGCACTTTCTGAAACAAAGATGACATACGGTTTGTCCAATATTGTCGAGCTAAAAAGACGTAAGTGTAATATTGCGAGTTTTCAAATACTTAAACAAAAAATTAACATTGCATATAAATATTAAATTATTTTCATAGACACATGCAAAGTTTTTATTATGTACATGCATTATTAGAAAAAAAGTTACCTATTAAGTTTTTGCTTGTCCTGAAAAGTAAGGGTATACATATATTAAGTACATGTGAATATAACCATAAAAATATCGTTATTTCTTTTGGCATACGCATTATTAACATTTGTTAAAAAGAGATAAAAGGATGTACCTTAGTTATGTGTCGATTATAACGGTATTTGTATAACTAAATTGGCTAAAGAACATTGTTGCACTTTTTTATATTATATTGCTATTTCTATGGGACGCCTAGTCTGAACAGCGTGTGACGTTATAGATAAAAAAAAGTATCTGTTTATTTTTTTATGTATGACGTCATGCGTGCACAAAACAAAAATGTAGACATTTTCTTAAAACAAAGTTTCGAACAAACTTCCACTATTTAAATTATATAAACGATATCAAACACACATATATATTGTTTATATCGTGTTAGTCTAAGTCTGCTGAGTAGAATAGATCATCTGCTTCTCTACTTGGCAGCTCGTTACAGGTGAGCACTGTATAAAATGTAGGTCAGTACCAACAAGACCAGTGGTGACGGAGTGCTGTGCAGCAACTTTCTCGGGGTTGGAGATCTACTGCCTTACCTATTCCTGCCACTATAATGACTCCTTCATGTTCTGGTCCGGAGGGTAGGGTAGGGTAGACTTGCAGAATATGCCTAATATAATGGTCGTAGATTAAATATTAGGAAATTATATCACAAACCCTTGACCTACGTACCTTTTTTGATTCCTCTCGTTGTTTCCTAAATTTTGGTGGTAATATTTTCAATTTTCGTGACACATTTTCATACAAATTTTTCAAATTTTCACCAGTTTTTCAAAAATATTTTCACAACCGCTTGCCCGATTTTCAAAAATTTTATATTCCCCTGTTCGTCTTGACGAGCCCCACGCGTAAAAACCCGCCCCCGCTCCAGTTGACCCATTAATAGTGTGATTCTCCGGCTAACCTGAATTGAACCTTAGTATTAAGATTTTTTGTTATTTTAACATCTTATTTATTAAGTAAATAAGGATTGTTTTTATATTATCTAATTTGACTTTGTTAGACTTTGTGTTTTTGTACACATTAAGACGCATCAAAATTGACTTTGTTATTGTTTCTTTATTGTTCGTTTTAGCGTCTGCTATCGTTTTTTCTATTATTTGTTTTTCAAATTCTATTTTCTGTTAGTTTTATTTGTTAACGCGCTCCCCTTAAAAACTTAAGATGTTCGGTATGAGGACCCCCCCCATCTCGAAGAAAATGGATCCGCGGAAAAATAATGAGGCTGTCAACCCTCTTGACTCAGATCAAGGGCTGTCTAGCACAAATGTTAGAAGGCTGACTGGGGAGTGGGAGTGGGTGACCACAAGCCAGCACTACAAACAAAATAGATATATCTCCAAAAAAGTTGACTTTGTCCTTTTAAAAACCTAAACCACATTTAAATGCCACATACACACACGAAAATAGACAAACACATACAGACAAACAAAAAGCAGAAACTTCCAAAAGCTCACCTGCGTCTAAATATAAGAGTAGGCTGACCGAGGCAGCTGATTTAAAAACCAAGGCCCTGCAAAGTCTGGCTAGTTCCCGTAACACGAGAACCGATATTAAGAATGATATCACGGAAGCTGTTACAAGACTTTACCAACTTGTCCAGGAGACGGAAACTAGCCAGACCAAAAAACACACTCCAGCTGCAGAAAAAGTAGAAGAAACCCGGACACAACAAACCAAGTCAACACACCTAGAAGACACCAAGAATAATATGGAAGAGTTCGGAAGAATAATAAATGAAAATACTAGAGTAATTAAGGAGAATAATGAAAAATTGGAAGAACTAAAGTTATTAATACAAGAAAACCAAGAAGCGCAGAAAAAGATGACATACGCTAGTGTAGCAGCGGCGCCTCCAACAAGAAAACCTGTTGAACGCGCCGCTCTACACTCCATTGTCATAGCATCGAACAGTGTCATAGAGACGGGGGAAGAAGTCCTGGAGATGGTACGAAAAACAGTAAGAGCCAAGGAGGAAGGATTAACCGTAGAGAGTGTGAGGAAAGCGAAGGACAGAAAGGTCGTAGTGGGTTGCAAGACGGAAGAAGGAAGAAGACTCATAAAGGAAAAACTGAAGAAACTAGAAGGAAAATTAACCGTCGAAGATGTTAAAAACAAAAACCCACTGGTGCTCATAAAAAACGTCTTTGATTTTAACACAGACGATGACGTATTGACAGCATTAAAAAACCAGAATAAAAGACTCCACACTGATCTTGAAGAAAAAGACAAAACAATAGAAATAGTGTACAGGAAGAAAACGCGAAACCCTCACGTCAGCCATATCGTAGCGCGGGTGTCACCTACTCTATGGGGCCGTATGACTGGCGATGGATACCTCCACATAGACATGCAGCGGGTCCGGGTGGAGGATCAGTCGCCACTCATACAGTGCTCCATGTGTCTCCGATATGGGCACACGAAAAAGATGTGCACGGAGACAGTGCCTAAGTGCAGTCACTGCGGTGGCCCACACCTTCGAGCAAAGTGCGGGGAATATCTTACAAACATAATTCCAACATGTTGTAATTGTTCCCAAGCCAAGCTCGAAAGTGTAGACCACAACGCTTTTAGCAGTGACTGCCCCATAAAGAAGAAATGGGACACAATAGCAAGGGCAACCATAGCTTACTGCTAAAGTTGCCCTAGGCACCAAACCCGACCCAGTAAATTCAAACTCATTGATACTGCAGGAACTTAGTAACGACAACCAACTGACATACCATCCTGTCAGTGAAGTTATAGTTCAAGAAATTATAAGCCTCAAAAAATTAAAAAAAGTAAAATCAATTAAGAACATAAATATTTTTAAAATTTTGATAGTTAATTGGTATCGGTTTCATTGGAAATTGAGCCAATTTCAAAAAGTAAATCATTTAAAACAGATTAAAAATATGTACAAAATCAGAAACAAACAAAATTTTAAAATTAAAATAAAAGCAAATTTAAATAAATTAAATATTGAAAACATTGAACAACTCTACCGTCATGGACAAATACACTTAGACTTAAGATCCTGCAATATTAAATGATTAATTTGTAAGTAATTAAGTCATTAATTACATTAAGTAAACATAAAAGAAACTAAATTTGAAGAAAATAAAATATTGTTAAATAATGTATAAAAGTATACATTATATTAACATAAATATAACAGCATTGAATTAGTAAAAATAAAGTAGATAAGCTCATGACATTCAGAATATTGTATATACATTAGAAATAAAGTTTAGAATTAAGCAAATATATACATAGATACACAAATATTGATAACCATTAACCATTTTCATGTCTGTGTGAAACAAATATCAAAAAACCCTAAAAATTGCACATAAAACAAAACCTGTAAAAAAAGGCCTTGATTAAGTCAGGGGAGCTAGAGGGTTGCCAAACAATTGGCAACAAAACAAAAAAAAATATAATGGTCGTAGGAACAGCGATGCCCTTGTAACATCTATGGAGACTACAGTTCACGGTTGTCTCTTACTGTCAGAAAACACATGTGCATATTTATTCTTTATATAAGTATTATCATTATCATTATATATAATAAAACTAAGTTGATAAAATATGCGTGCCGGTAAAACTTAAAAAGGATTACCGGTACGATAAAGGAACTTATATAGTGCAATAGCCCTTTATCCCCCCTCGAACAAAAAAGTACCCGTTTTAACTTAGGGCGTATTTTTAAAGATATAAGGGCTTTTCCAATTCCTCAACTTGAAAATTAAGTGAAGTAGTGGCGCCATCTGTCGTGGAGTAGTTGAACTCCATTCAGAACAACGACTATTGAGTTGCGTTTTGAAAGGCGCTGCGAGCAATTACAGCATGTGTAGCAATGGCGCGAAATTTTAAATTCCAATTTCAACAAAATCTTAGATTACATCTCCCGGGCGAAGCCGGGTATTATAGCTAGTAAATTATATAACTTCGTTTTTGTATGAGTATAATATTAGTTTCAAATGTTCAAATGTTCGAACATAAGCTTTCAAATAACATTTACATTACATAAATGGGTAACATTAGGATTACTTATTCAATAAACTATTAAAATAAACAAAGTTATATGCTATTTTTATTAAACACGAATGTTATTTGAAGATACATATAAGTGTATTTATAATAAAATAATATGAAGTAACAAATGCACAGTTTTTTTAGTAATTTGCGAGAGTATCCTTCTCACATATTGTTACTAGAGTACAGGCAATAACAGAAGTGCGTTTTTATTTATCATGGCTTACAAAGACAAATTATATAATGATGCTATAAAATACTTCTCATCTTTCACAAAATACGTTAATGGTGCGTTGTCATCCTGAAGCCGACGTTAGAAGTCACTATCAACGGTAGGGTGAATCTTGAATCTCGATTTCTTGCAAGTAGGGAATTGGAATCTGATTGGTACTTTTGTACAAAACACTAACGAATTTTCAACATTTCGTTTTTGTAAAGAATAAAATAGCTCAAACTATTGTTTATTTTTAATTAAAAGTTATTTTTTTTTTCAAGAGTACACCAATCCGATTTCAATTTCCAATTCGCAAGAATTCATGATTCAAGACGTCATAGACTACAGGACCATGCCAAAAATAGATGGGTCATATGAACTACCAGGTGAAGTATATAGGACGATTAAAGAACATAAAATAATAAGATTCAGCGTTATGCCTACCTGTAAGCTGTCCAACTGAGTGCAGGTGAGATTTCAGAATTGCAGGTAGAGTGAAGCCGTTTTGGTTATTTATTTTTGTACTTTTTCTTATCAATACTATAATGGTCCGAACTACTGGTCCGATTTGAAAAAATATTTAAGCGTTAGATAGCCCATTTAACGAGGAAGGCTGTAGGCTATATTTTACGTGGATGAAGTCACGGGCTGAAGCTAGTCGTCCTACATATGTCATATGGTGCTTCATATGACTCATCTATTTTTGGCATGGGCCTGTAGTCTGTAACCATAAAGGAACAAAACTTATAAAATAACATTCATTCACTATTGCAATTGAATGGCGAAAGGCGACGTCCCAACTACTCTACACGGATTATGTCTGTTTGTCTTAGCATCTATCACTACACATACCTTGGTGGTAACTTTACTAAGCAGTAACTAAACTAATTTTAATTTTATGTTATCTTTTTCCTATGAAACAAAAAGAAAAGACAGGCATATAAGATTAGTTTGGACGTGCCAACTCAAGACGTATTTGATCTACGTTTTCCGAGGAATGGATAAAAAGCCTGTAGAAATGTTGTATAAAAATTTATTTAACAGCAATAGACGTGTTTTGTGTTACTATGACTATCGAAAAAAAAAATGTTATTTTTTAATTTTTTTATAAATAAGTTTAATTAGTGTGCAACTGGTGACCGTGACTTGTGTCGCTCTTTGGGGGAGGCCTACAACCAACAGTGGACGTCTTCCGGCTGATGATGATAATGAAAGCGCAACATAGTTGCCACCAATGGCACAGGAATTGATGTAGCACGAAGAATGGAAAGCTATCGTAGTATTAGACATCGGTGGTAATTTTATTGCACGGAATGTCTCAATTTGACATATTCGGACTAATCTGACAAATCTATAACAATTTTTTTTTGTTTTAGATTTATTAGAAAAAGAAAGAAAAAACTGATAGAGTTACAGCCATGAAATTTGGTGGGTAGTGTCATATTATTGAGTAGACATTCTCTAAGGGCGGAATTTTGGAAATTCTACCCCTAAGGGGATGAAATAAGGGTTGAAAGTTTGTATGGAAGACCGTGATTTTTTAAGTTAAAGTTAAACATGAAAGTTTATTTTTGGGCTACTTATTAAAAATAAGTAGATACTTATATAAGAGTTTCTGGAAATTCTACCCCTAAGGAGGCAAAATAGGGTTTAAAAGTTTGTATGAAAGTCCTTATTAACGGGGCTATAATTAGTATATATTGATTAACAAAAAGAAAATTGGGTTTTTCCAATTTGCTAATAAAAAAAATGTTGGTCGGTATTGGAAATGTGCCCGGTTGGCGATAGGCTTGCTACCTATCACATTGTGGGACTTAGTGTCTTCGGCTTGTCGTGGGTGCCCTGGTTGCGGCTCTGCCTACCTCTTAGGGATATGGGCGTGAAGATACTTAAAATAAATTTAGTTTGTACACAACAGAATTAACATCATTAACGTGTACCTTGTTTTTAAAACTGTAACTAGGTATTATTGCAAATAATTTATATAACTTAATAAAGACGATAGCAGGTTTTATTTAATTAAACTATCTTTACCATCAAGCTTAGCATAATCCCGTCTAGAAAAAGTTTTAAAAAATCTCATTTTACTTAGATTAATCCCGGAGATGATTTAAGGTTTCAGGATTTACAATGTTCTGAAAATATTAGATTTTTCTAGATATCTTGTAATCTCAAAGAGTAAGGGTAATTAATACTAATAATATTATGAATGTGAAAGTTTTTAAGAATGTCTATATTATGTTTGTTTCTTTTTACGCAAAAACTACTAACGAATATAAATGAAACTTCATAAAATATTTTTATATATCAGAATAGCAGATTGTAAAGGATGAATTAATATAAGCAGATGTTATGCAATGTCTAAAAGCAGTTTTTGAGTTAAGACAACGAACAAACTTACCGATTTCCTGATGGTAAGAAACAACTGTGTTATGTCACAGCTACAGATGTTATATAAGCTTTAATGGGCTGGGTCAGATTGTGAGACCTGAAGTGCTGGTCTACTGGCTACCTACTAAATATGGAGGATGCGTTATAGGTGATCAGTACCTGGAAAGTGGCTGTACTTACAACCCTCTACTTTTAGTAATGTAATGATACCTATGCTCTTACGAACTGCCACTCACGAAAGCTGATGGTCTATTCTGCATATAAGCCAACATGGTTAATTCTGAATATTTTTAAAAACACCGATACACTGTTGTATACAATTCTGTATACCGAGATATTTTTTCACATAAATTTAATACGTTTGCCTGTCAGTTTCGTTTGTTAAAGCGTTATCTGACTCGGTGGTGACTTGTCTGGATTGGTACTGCTGCCTTGCCTATTCCTGTCGCCATAACGTCAGCGCTTTCCGTTGACGTGTTTCAGTTCGGAAAATAAGGTAGCTGGTAAACTTACTTTTGCTTGGGGCCTAACATCCCGGCCTCATCGGGCCAAGAACCCGAGCCTCGCAATTAGTCGGTGTAGATTGGCGTTTTTTATTTTATTTTATAGGAAGGCAAACAAGCAGACGGATTTCCTGATGGTAAGAAATTCACGCCGCCTAGAGACACCAAAGATGGTAATGGTGCGTTGCCAACCTGAGGTCAGGATGTTAGGCCTCGAGCAAAAGTAAGTTTACCGGCTACCTTACCCTCCGAACCAGAACACGTCATGACGTTATGGCGGCAGGAATAGGTAAGGCGGTGGTACCAATCCGGGTGAGTCGCTGCGAAACTCTACCACCTAGTCAGATGTCACGGTGTTAGTGATGATAAGCCTATGCTCGCATTTTACGAGCTGCCTGGCAAGAAAGGCAGATGGTCTATTCTGCAAAGGAGCCCGGACCAACACGAGGCGTGTAAACATTGTTAATACTCGTAATATATTTCATGTACAGGTTTAGCTTTTTAATTTCCAATCAATTGTCAATTATAGTTAGTTTCAGTAATTTCAATCAACAAAAAACAACAGAGATATATTAGGCTATATAGATTCAGTAACCTCACGTTTCAAGTTCTATCTACGTACGGTTTCTTCGTGTGTGTTACCTACACCTTTCGATATGGTTGAGCCATTTCCAATTAATTTCGGATAAGCTTTGAGGCGTAACGTCGAGTATTATGTTATTGGTTAATAATTAAGTAAGACTATCTTGGGATTAGCTCTGTATTCTACCTCGTGTCAAACACAAATAGGTTTCGATATTTTATTTGAGGTATTAGGTACACTGCTTTTTTATGATAAGGCAAAAAAGCAGAAGGGTTTCCTGATGGTAAGAAATTTACGCTGCCTGGAGACAACAAAGGTAACAATCAACAACAAACAACCTGAGGCCGGGATGTTAGGTTAGCAAAAGTAAGTTTACCGGCTACCTTACCCTTCAAACTAGAACACGTCAACGGCAAGCACTGGATATTATGGTGGCAGGATAGGTAAGGCGGTGGTAACAATCCTGGCGATTTACTGCGAAACTCGAATACCTAGTAGGTGTTAGTGACGGTAAGCCTATGCTCGCCTTTTACGAGCTGCCTGGCAGGAAGGCAGATGGTCTATTCTGCAAAGGAGCCCGGACCAACAGGGAGGAAAATTTTATGGCACGAGACAGCGAATAAACACACAGCTCTCCTGATTGTGATACGCTGACTTATGGTGATATCAGTTGGCCTCTTTTCCAAGTCTACCGGCTACCCTACCCTCCGAACCGGAACACGCCACTGACATCATGGCGGCAGGAATAAGTAAGGAGGTGGATATTTCCCGAGTAAGTTGCTGCACATAACTATACCACCAGCGTTTTTGTTTGTCAATGATATATGTAACCTATGTTCACCTATTACTAGCTGATCAAAGTATCTTCACGCCCATATCCCCGAAGAGGTAGGCAGGGGCACAACCTGGGCACCCACGACAAGCCGAAGACACTAAGTCCCACAATGTGATAGGTGGCAAGCCTATCTCCAACCGGGCACATTTCCAATCCTGACCAACATTTTTTTGTTAGAAAATTGTAAAATTAAAGATGTAAAATGAAAACTTTCTTTTTGTTGGCCGACCCGGGATTCGAACGCGAGACCTCATGCAGTCAAGTCCAACACCCGGACCGCTAGATCATAGAGGCTAGCTGATCAGATAGTCCTAAACATAGGGCCCCTGTATCGACACGGGTAAATATTGGGATGTGACGACCTCATCGCTCGTTAGTTTTCACAGGATAAATCCACCATTGCAATCAGTTATTTCTTGATGGTTAAATGCGGCGTTTGGCAGGATTGGTACCACTGTCTTACCTATATCTGACGTAATAATGACAGGGTTTTGGAAAAGTAGGCTCGATACTTCCGCCATAGGACAACAGCACATTTAAAATACCTATTTTTAACTTCGAAAATGGAGGATTTCTGTTTGCAATTTTATTTTAAAAATAGCGTGGCCCGGGATTGGATATGTGCCCGGTTGGCGATAGGCTGGCCACCTATCACATATCTCACGGCTAGTCGTGTGTGCCCTGGTTGTGCCTCTTTCTACCTCTTCAGGGATATAGGCGTAAATTTACGTTTTTTACTACTTTGAATTAATTGATAATTAACTGATAAATAAGATTAAGTTGAAAGTATAACATGTATTATAGTTACATAGACGGTAATAACAACTTATAGAAATAGATACTTGAAATACTATCGTATAAACTTTACGCTGCGTTGACAACTGGTGGATCGTCAAGGCTATTTCGTAAATTAGTTTGCTGAGTCATAAACCTAATGAGTATGCACTAACATGGTGGCAGGAGTACATACAAATACAAACTTAAACTTAACTAGTTTTCAGTAAGTTTAGGCTGTTTTTCTTTTAATGTTAAAAATTAAGTAATGTTTTTTCTTTTCGCCTGTACTTTTTACATGATTGGAATTTATAAAACTCTATAATTATTGCGTGTTTGAAAAAGAAAATCAACTTCATACTCCTGAATTATTGCCTGCACCATCCGTGAATTTATGAGCCATTGTCTGTATTTATGATACTATGTTTGTAGTATGTTGGCAACGCTTTTTCACCTTTTTGTCCATGGTTATGTAATTGCAAGTGATAAGGTTTTTAAATCTGGGCAAATTACACAAATTGAATCTAACCCCAAAGTAAGCAATTTTATATGCTTGTGTTATGGGTGCTAGTCAACGATTCTAATACATAGAAAAAGTAAAGAGTATCTTCACACCCATATCCCCGAAGAGGTAGGCAGAGGCACAACCAGGGCACCCACGACTAGCCGAAGACACTAAGTCCAACAATGTGATAGGTGGCAAGCCTATCGCTAACCGGGCACATTTCCAATCCCGAACAACATTTTTTTTTATTAGAAAATTGGAAAAATCCAATTTCCTTTTTTGTTGGCCGACCCGGGATTCGAACCCGAGACCTCATGCAGTCAAGTCCAACACCCGGACCGGTATACCACAGAGGCGACTAATACATAGAAATACTTAAATAGATACCAGAATATATTTAATAAACAATTGGATAGGTAAAGTGTGATAAAGACGCCTACTTTATTATGGGACGATATGAAACCAAGACTTTATGTATTCCTGCCACCATGTTAGTGCTTATTCATTAGGTTTAGGACTCAGCAAACTAATTTACGAAATAGTCTTGACGATCCACCAGTTGGCAACGCAGCATAAAGCTTATACGAAAGTATTTCAAGTATCTATTTCTATAAGTTGTTATTACCGTCTGTGTAACTGTAATACATGGTATACTTTCAACTTAATCTTTCTTTATGTTTCTTTGATTCTATTGCCTTTGTGGTCTAGTGGTCTAACGTTGGAATTGACTTTTTGAGGTGCCGGGTTCGATCCCCGGGTTAAGCAAGAAAAAAAAAAGAATGTGCATTTTCAATTTTCCTATAAAAGTAGGGTAGCCTGGATTGGATGTAAGCCCGATGGGCAATAGGCTACCTATCACATTGTGGGACTTAGCGTCTTCGTCTAATCGCGGGTGGCCTGGTTATGTATTTGTCTACTTCTTTGGGGATGTGTGCCTGAAGATACTTTACTTCGCTTTAAATAATTAGATTCTAAGTTTCATTTTTGGTATTTTCATATTCTTATCCTTGCAAAGATAAACAGAGGTACAAAAAGGGCACACATGATAAGCCGAAAATTCTTAGTCCTAAAGTAATATCGGTGACAAACCAACTGTCAATCTGGCACTAATTCAATCCTTGGCCACGTTTTTTGTGATCAGAAACTAGACTTTCGGGTAAACTTCGTTCCACCAATTCAGTATAAATAAGAAAAAATTAAATGTTGCAATTTTCTCACAGTTGAATGAGATAAAAAGTATTCTATATCCGTGTCCTGGTTTTAAGCTACCTCTCTATAAATTCTTAACCAAATCGGTTAAGCAGTTCTTGAGTTCTAACTACTGTTTATTTATCTAGTTTTAATAACCACATTTTGATTTGCTCGTCCTTAAAATCGAACCCGAGGCCACATGTAGTCATCGCCAACCATTTAACCATAAGTGCTCTAAAAATACTTTACAATTTATTTAGCCGTTAGTGCAGAGATTAGTTTACCCACAACACATTTCTGCACTTTGTAACACTAACCACACGCATTCAGACACATCCTACATGTCTCACAAACCACACATCCGTAGCACAATGCATGTCGCTGGATCCCTTACATTTATGTACTATATGCTGGCCGTAGCTTCGCTTGGGTTCAAAAATAGTTTTCTCCATGAAAATCATACAGATATCGGTATATATTATTAAATGAAAAAAAAAGTATCTTCACGCCCATATCCCCGAAGTGGTAGGCAGAGGCACAACCAGGGCACCCACGACTAGCCGAAGACACTAAGTCCCACAATGTGATAGGTGGCAAGCCTATCGCCAACCGGCCACATTTCCAATCTCGACCAACATTTTTTTTATTAGAAAACTGGAAAAATCCAATTTTCTTTTTGATGGCCGACCCGGGATTCAAACCCGGGACCTCATGCAGTCAAGTCCAACACCCGGACCGCTAGACCACAGAGGCGATTAAATTAAGGATAACTGCAAAAAGCGACTCCAACTGCTGTTAGAGCCGTTGGAACTGTTGTAGCTATATATTTCATTAGATTAATTAGGTAGTAGTGATTTGATTTTTATTTCCAAAGATAGCAAATAATTCAGAGATGTTTAAACATACATTTTAAAGACATCTTACTAGTTGTTTTTACTTTTGAGTTACACTTAATAGTGCACATTTTTTTAAATCAGTTTTGATAATAGAAAAGAACATAATATAGACGAACTGAGAACTTACTCCTTTTTGGATTAGGTTTAAAACAACATTTGCCCTTCTGGGTCTAAACTATCCAAGCCAATTCAGAGGTTATAATATTTGAATATTAGTAATTATTTAAACCATTTTGTAAACGTTTTGATTATTGTAAATTTTAATCATTTACAATAATCGCCTATGTAGTCTAGCGGTCCAGTTGTTGGACTTGACTACCTGAGGTCCCGGATTTGAATCCCGGGTCGGGCTAAATGAAAATCGGGTTTTTCCAATGTTCTAATTAAAAAACGTTGCTCGGGATTGGATATGTGCCCAGTTGGTGGTAGGCTTGCCACCTATCACATTGTGGGACTTTGTGGGACTTAGTGCTTTCGGCTAGTCGTGGGTGCCTGGATGTGCCTCTGCCTACTACTTCGGGGATAAGGGCGTGAAGATACTTTTGTTTATATCTCATGGCAATTCTGTCCTGCTATTGTCAATATATAATTATTAGAACTGTTTATTCCATTAGACATTATCGACTGGACTTTTTACAGAATTTACAGCAAGTACAAAGTATATAAAGAGAGTATTTGCAATATTAGAATTAATATAGAACGCCTCGTTGGTCGAGGGATTAGCGTACCCAATAAACATCTAACGCAATAGACTAACCACGAAGCTCGGGTTTTATTCTTAACGGGGACAAACATTTGTATGATACACACCCAAATCTGAATTTCTGGATCTGGATGTGATTAACTTTATTCTGATATCTATGTTAGTATTTCTTTGTATTGTACTCACAACCCAAGCGTATAATTTGTTTATTCTGTCTTACGTCTATCTACCCGGGATTCGAACCTGGGACCTCATGCAGTCAAGTCCAACACCTGAACCGTTAGTCCACAGAGGTGATTCTCTCTGTCTGATCTTGCTGTTACGATTACTATAGGTGGGACTTTTACTACAGATTTATACAAAACACTATCACATAGTTTTTAGTCACGAAACTAATTCACCTCTTACGAGATTCTTGACATATTCTTTGATTTGAGAGGACCTTTGAATCCAAGCGGTGAAGGCTCTTTATACGGTGTTAGTACCACGACAACTACTGTTCTCTTCTTTCGTGTCTATCAGGTCACTTATTGCGATACTTTTCAAAGGAACACTGAACCAATACGTGCTTTGTAGTTCCTTATCTAAGTTCATCTGTGGACGTCCAAACTTATTCGTACAAAGTAAATCTCTATGCCTCTTGCAGAGCTACTTGTAATGAAAAAGTTTTCGCCTCGGAAACCATCTAGGAAATGGTAGGTACAGTTAAACGCATTAAAATATACTAGTGGTCGCTCATTGGTCGAGATTCGACCATAATAAACTTAAAGTATCTCATTGATCAGAACGCTATCTTCAGTTCTTAAAACCAACTACTTTGTTTCCAAACTTTTTAGTACACCATCTGTGATCTTTTATAGTAATCATTGTCATATATTGTTTTTTGTGTGTCGAATGTAATGTAATGTTGTATTTATTGATTTAATGTACTTTATAAGCATTATTATTGGAAAATATTACTCTCCTTACTTCTCCTACACATAAACTATAAGTGTGTCAAATTTTATGCTCCTGCCTACGCGCAACTTTAGTCAAATAGGGTCCAAAGTTTTGGCATCACATATTATATAGATTCAAACATAGTAATAAAATAGTAGGTCTAGTTTCGCAAAGTCTTTGCCGCGTGTGGAACCACCAACTTACCTATTCGTACCGAAACATTTTCAGTGCTCGCCGTTATTGTGATCTGCGTCAGAATCAAGTTATTATACAATAGTAATCTTAATATTTTAGCCTAGGGTTGACTTGCACCATAACCATTTTGTTATCTTTTCGTAACGAGAATCTCTTTCTGTATGCTTATGTACCTTCCCATTTCCAACATTCCCACCACTTTGTTTAATGTCAGTCCTCGGCTTTATTATGTTGCAGTCACTAGGCTAACTAACGCATGAGGCTTAGAATTTTAAGTTATAAAGCCCACCGTCAATTTATTAGATCTAGAGGCGACGTATATTTCATATCAGAAAACCGTCTGCTAACTTTTTTAATGATAATGTAAGGCAAACAAGCAGACAGATTTCCTGATGATTAAAAATTCACGCCGCCTAAAGACACCAAAATGTTAATGGTGCTGCTTTTTTAAAATAAAACATTTTAAGTACAGGTTTGAATTTCTCTTGAACCAAAATAGACCGCTCTTTATAAGGTAAAGGCTTAGATTACGTAAGTTTTTCGTGTGAAAATGTCGATGCAAAATGTTTTGCATGTAGAAATCTTGCAAATAGCTGTGTTAAAGACATGTACTGAAAAATATAAATTTGAACAACATTTTGAAGAAAATCTTAATATTGAAATGAAGTCGAGTTTCTGCATTTTATTGCTCTGACTTAGAATCGAGTTTATTACTTTGAAGTCGCAATAACATTATACGAATACTACGACAAATTTGGGAAGATTTGTTAGCTATTTAGGGTTATTAGTTAATCGATTGTAAACAAGTAAAATATGATCTTTTTTTTTCAAAAAGTTGTTAGTTGTTACTCATGATTCAAAGTTACATCTATACATATAATAAATCTGTAGAAGGGTCAATTCTGTACATTGAAAATATTGAAAAAATAAATAGCAAGGGGTGTTACTGGATCGATACCAAACCCAAATATGTGATTAAAAAAATTTTGTCTGTCTGTCTGTATGTTCAGGCATTACGTAAAAACTAACGTTTCGATTTCGATGAAACTTGGTATAATTATACCTTATTATACTGGGCATAAAATGGGATATTTTTTATCCTGGAAAAATACGTAGAAAAAAATCTTAATTTTTCAGTTTTATCACGCAAAGACCGCGCGGACGGAGTCGCGGGATGAAACTAGTAACAAATAAAAATAAAAATTTAAGAGTATTGTTACGTACATATTTAAATATAAATATACACAACTAAAATCCACACACAGACACGTCAAATTTATATCACTCTTTCCGTAAGGGGTAAAAATTCATTTAATTAAAATATTTATGAGTTTCCAAGATATAGCTATAACTTTTTTTTCAACTTTCAACTGCTCGCAGCCCAAAAAGGGTGTCTTAAAAGGTTCGCCCGATGAGCGCAGCCCATTTCGGGTGCCGTCTGCCGCGCTCCATTCTTAATTCAAGTTTGTTCAAGTAAACTTCGTGTATCCAAATAATTTTTTTTGTGTGTAGCAGACTATACAACCTGTCGTATTAAAAATTTGAAGTGTGTCAACATTGTAAAAAAATTTTCGGAACGAGTTGAGTGGGCATGACTTATTCATCCGTGGCGCTTTTTTCGAGTATGTTGTCGGTTAGTGACTTGAAAACAAAAAGTGATGTGAAAATGTGTTAGTTAAGTGTTAAAATTATATTTTGGTAAGTGATAAACAATTTTATAAAACACTACACATCATTTAACTAGTTTTAGATAAAATTTAGCGATATTTAAGTCGGTTATGTATGTACTTGTGACGTAACGGCCCGCTCGATTTTAACTATTTCTAATTATATAATAAAATATAATAAATTATTCTTGTAAATAACATTGGTAATATATTTATATGACATATCTACAGATAAAACATATAAGTTTTATGAGTTTCTTCCACTAAATACTCCATAATAAGGGATAATAAGAGATTAAATGTCACGTGACACTTTTT
>NJDD01002858.1:208538-222984 GCA_002245505.1 Calephelis nemesis
ATAATAAACTCAGAATAACAGGTAATTATTTCTCGGAAATGATTTTAAGGGGATGTCTTCTGAAATTCTCAACTCAATAGAGATATTACTAATTAAGGCGCTAATTACTACTTAGCCTTCCGATAAGTTGTAATTGCGTTACAATTAATCTTCGTTTTTAGGGTTCCGTGGCTGAAGGCCAAAAAACGGAATCCTTGTTCATTCGTCATGTCGGTTTGTGTTTCAGCCTGTGTGTTACAGGCATTTTTTTTTTCGAAACTTTAATATCTATGCTGTTGAAACTTGGTAAGTGTGTTCTGTAAGCCACTTTAGTATTTTTACATAAAATTCGAAAAATAATAATAAATTTCAGGGGTTCCCCAGACTTAGAACGAAAACTCAATTTTTTTCATGAAATCTATATGAGGTTTGGGATGTAGGTCTCCAAAAATGACAATAAGGTTTCTACTTTTTTTTTAAACTGAATTGTTTGCGTAAGAGATACTTCTAAAGTGAAAAAAAATTGGAAAGTGTGTATCCCCTGAAACAAAAGAATGATAAAACTAATAAAGATATGTGATATATGTTACTTAGTAAACCTCCACCTTGAGTTGAGTTGAACGAGATCTAGTTAGTATTTTTTAATTGATGCGATTAATAGATTAAAATAAATAATTGTTATTATTTAGTTATTCAGATTTCAATTGCTGACTTTTCAAAAAATAATGACCAAATCGCGACCACACCTGATAAAAAGTTGGGGTCGGTTTATGTAGTTTCACTGCGCTTATCAATATTTTATGGAAAACAGGTTTTAAATGGACCATAAAAGCGACGCCATCTTGGTTTTCATAGTCTTAGCGGCAAAGCATTTTCAATTGACATTACATTCGAGATTTATTCCTGCGACCAAACAGTACAATGGCTCTAAAATAGACGTTGAAGCTACGTTACGCAAAACCAATTTTGGCCAACAAAGCGATACTGGAGCTCTGGAAAAGCCCGTTACGTGAAATCCCTTGAAATTTGTTACAATGTTCGATAAAGTATTTGTTGAGAACGTTACCTATTTGATATTGAAATGCCGGGTGTATTAGGGTAAGAGAATACCGTGGCTTATACACCATAGAAGTAATGGGTGCGTGTGATGATAGCTGTAAGTATATTATCTCATCAAACCCCGAATCTGAAAATGACATTGTCATTTCAGCCGGAACAGGATAGAGTTGTCTGAATTAAATGGTCTTTTTGGTGATGATTCCTTTAATGTTTGGTCGCTTTCTTCGTACGGCTAAGCAGATATCATGGCAGATGGCTTACCAGTTCTAGAAGTTTCTAGAACCAGTACATTCTAGAATTATTACTTCAGATGTTTATTCGTTTACAATTTAGCTACCAGATGTTCTGTTGGAAGTTATGCATTATATACTGAGAGATGTTATGTCAACAGTTCACCCATGGACTGCACTAGTTACAGGACCATCAGTTTGCTCAGTTTAAGAATCTAAAGTGCATAAAAATTGGTTTTTTATGATGTTGGAAGACAAACAGAAGACGGAATTCCTGATGGTAAGTAAGTCACGTCAAAGGTAGTAATGGTGCATTGTAACCTTAGGCCGGGAGGCCTCGAGAAAAAATAAGTGTACCGGTTTCTATAACCGCTGAATCGGACCGCTGAATCGAACCGCACGTTAACGGCAAGTGTTCACTTAATGACGGCAGAAATAGATAAGACGGTGGTATCAATCCGGATGAGTTGAAAGGAGGATACAGCGAGTGTCAAGCATGCATGGAATGAAACCAGGTAGACTTGCCAGGATCGTAAGATTGTGCACTCAATACTCTCTGTCTCTTTCTCTCATTAAGGGACTTGGACTGAAGATATAAACATGCTGTGCAGTCGTTTGGATTGTAAAGTATGTGTGCGGTTGAACAGCAACATTGGTGTCAAGCTGGGCAATGTGTTGTCATCATGCTTGTTAATCTTGTATAAGGATAAATTACTTCAAAAGGGTAAGATCAGTGAATTTAAATTATCTGCTTTATGCATATGATGCTGTACTTTTGGACTACAAACACCAGCCGAGTTGCAAACGCTGGTCACAATTATGGAAGGTGATTGTAATAAAAGAGGCTTACTTTTGAATGCTATGAAAACTAAAGTAATGGTATCTAGAAGAAACTTAGCGAGATCGGATATAAGAGTTTTCACTGATGATGTAGTGGAAAAAGTCGTATATATTGGTTGTGCTTTTAGCAGGGTACACCTTAGATATGGGAAGGAGAGTGTACGCCGGGACTAGAGTGAAAGGAGCGCTGGGTAAACTATTTCAAAGTGACATTTTGAGGCAAGGAGTTAGACTCACTTGAAATAATTCTGTGCTTATCACAACGTTGTTGTTTGGAAGTAAAAGTTGGTTATGTCATATAAGGCATAATAAATGTATAATAATAATAAATAAATATAAAAGGCATAATAAACAAGAGTATAATAAATGCATTCGAAATGAGAGTGCTATAGATTCGAGCAAGAGTGGGATTAAAAGAAAGTGTAGATGTTAAAATGAGAAAGTATATTCTTCACTAGTTCGGTCGTATGGAATAAATGACAGATGAAAGATTTACAAAGCAATGTAACGCCAATATGGATAGGTACTCGGGAGACCAAGTTTGATATTCCACAATCAAATCGATCAGGAGTTATCTGAGGGTAGTGTCAAGAGCCTCCGAAATCGTCGTGTTTTGTATGTAAAGGGTAACGAATGTGGAGGAAGCCAGACAGGTCTGGAAGGGTCTTGAGATTTGACGCTCGATGCTCTCCGTCTACTTAGGAAGGGACTTCATGAAGATGTGTATGTTTGTATGTATTTTGTTATCTCTATTTTAAGTACAACCTATCAAACGAAAAAATAATTGAATTTGAACTGTGCATTAAGGCATTATTGCCAACTTTATATTTAACTGACCCCCCTCAGAAAACTATCTTTTTCATAAGTTTGACGTATCTGTGTATATGTGTGTGTATGACGTGACATTTGAATGAATGGATCGATTTCGATAAAGATAATTTGGTTTGGCAGCTTACATGATCTTAATTGTTTTAGCTACATGGTTATTTAAGTGTTATCTCCTCTAATTTTATCCCTTAAGAAATGGGATAAAAAGTAGCAAAACCTTCCTAGGTCATAGAATATTAGGGATACTAATTTCATAAATGTCGTTAAATTAGTAAATTGAAAAACATACATACTTACTTCCCTTTTCTTAGTTGGTTATATAAAAATACGAATCCTAAAACTGTTTTCAATTCTACCATAAAATGGCAAAGACTTAAATCCGAGGTTCGTCGTCTTATGTGTTTCTGAACTGTGGAAACCAAAATAAAAAATGCTATTTCTGAATGAAACGTTTTCTTTTCTTACATAAATATTTTTATTTTCGAATGTATGTCATGTTTGGATTTAGTAATATGAGAATTAAAAGTAAAAAGAGCGGCACAGAGGGGTTCATTTCAAATCCCTTTCAAGCAAATGAGGTGTCATTTGCGTCGGTTCATTTTCTCACATACTAACACATTATTCTTTGTATGAGGGTCAAACTACACTCAAACGCGTAAGAAAGAGTTGATGTTTTTTGTATAATATATTTTAAATGATGTCAAGATATTAAACTGCTTTCATTATTCAATACTAACTTGAATTATTTAATATAACTTTTGTAAATATAACGTATTTGAATACTTTTGTATTATATTCAAACTGTTTATACCATACACACATTTGTGACGTTATCGGTTGATTATTATAAATATTGCAGGCGTATTCACTAAAAATGTTATTGGTTTTTCATTGTTTTAAAATTTACTTTCTGTTATTAGTTTTGAGGTTAACTTACAGATTATGATGAAACGTTTAAAAGTTAATAGGTTTTGACATTTGTGCACAAAATAAAATATTTGTAACATGGACACTTTGAATCTTTATTTAACACTAACATACTTCCCTTAAGTAATATGGAATTTCAGTAAATTTAAGAAAGTATTCAGTACATTACACATCATTACTTTTAGAAACCTGGTATTTAATATATTTCAAAACTGTTATTTTTATTCCTGTTCGCAAACCGAAAGTGTTTGAATGGACCCTAACACATGTATCATTTCACATCAGAGCTTATTAACGCAACCTAAATATATGTTTAATATCAGAAAACTGACGAAGGCTGCTCCGCAAACTATTATTACGTAAACTATTATGAAATGTGATACAGGGAGTATTATTTTGATTGCATAATTTGATTCAATTTAAATTGTATGAAGGTTAATGATGTTTAGGTAATTAGTGTTCTATTTCGTTTGTTTATGCATTTAGTTATTTAATTGTCATAACTTTGGTTCGTGTAATATGTTGGTTTTATTGTAGATTATTGTATTTAAGCAAAGACCTGCGCAGATCTCTATGATTTTAGGGCGTTTATTCGGAGTTATAGAAACAGGGAACATTGAAGTATTTGGAAAACACGTTTTTACATATCACTTGGTGTCAAGGTATTAGTTTGATTAGATCGCATTTTTAAATAAATAAATAAATATCCCTGGGAAAGTTACAAACATTGAATCTAACCCCAAAGTAAGCAAATTGTATGTTTGTGTTATGGGTTTTGGTCAACGATTCAATAGATACCAGAATAAATTTAATAAACAACCGGACCCGGAAATGCAGGTATCTAAATGTTCATCACGCAAATGCCTGCCCACGTCGGGAATCGAACCCGAGCCTCAAAGTTGGTCGGTGTCATGCGTGTATGCTAGCCACTCGACCAACGAGGTGGTTTTATTATTATTTTTGATTGTGTCCTTTAGAGAGGCCAATTTGTTTTAGTTTTTTGGTTTCACTTGTAATTTGTTTTGTTTACAGAAATGTCTATGTTGCTTTAATATTTGTGCCGATGCGAGATCTCAAAACATTATCACTACATAGTATAAAACCAAGCCGCTAACTCTGTCTCTATGGCCCTTTGTATGCTTAAATCTTTAAAACTACGCAACGGATTTTGATGCGATTTTTTAATAGATAAAGTGATTGAACAGGAAGGTTTATATGTATATTTCATAACCGTGCGAAGCCAGGACGGGTTGCTCGTTTAAAATATATTGTCACTATTCATTCGATTGTACAAAAAAAGGACGGGTAGCTCTCCGGGAGTGCCGGCAGAAGTGAAAATTTGAATATTAGCGTCGTGCATTTTTCATAATTGGGAATGGTTAGGGAATAATTTTGCACGAATTACTTTAATTATCAGTATGAAAGTACTATCAGTTACGTGGTAGAATACAATATTCATTTATTGCGCTATCGCACACAAACATGATAACACGAACATTCGCGCAAGCGCCCTGCACCGTCTAACGAATTTTCGATCCGGTCACGTGTCCTGACGAAAGTTAAGAAGTTTTAAATTCAAAAACGTACGATAAATGTGGCATTTGCATTCTGCAGCAGTCTTACTAATCTGTAGTTGAAACTAAAAATACTTATGAATTCTAGAGCAGTTCTTAAACAGATTCCACTGAGTAAGCACAAGATAAATTTTAATCTCGTCTTTGCTTAAAACGTTTCAACAGAGTTTCAAACATCATGAAAACACCTTTTGAACTCATTTTTAAGTGTATTAATTTATGGAAACTGCACTTCTCAAAGAAGATAAAGAAATCTTTGTGCTAAGAAAATTTAAATCTAGAATAAAGACTTAATTTAAATAAAGACTGTAGTTACTGCTTAAAGCTGCAACTATAAATTCTATACTGACTATATCAGTGCATTATAGCTGAAGTTTAGTTTGTTTCTATTGAACATTCTATAGAAGAAGTAAAATTGTATAAAAAATGTTACTATACTGTTGCTGAATGTCTGTCGAATAAGAGTGCTTGGGATTAATTGCTCCTCATACCAATCTCTTACTAGTAATAATGTGTGATTTAATACTAATAAAGTTGTATAGAATAAGGAAAAGACAGCCCGCTGAGTTTCTTGTCGAATCTTCTCTGTGTGTGGCCGCGTTCCGATTCAGTGGTAGTTTTACGGCCAATGTTAATAATGTATCTCAATCTAATGGATTTCAAGCAATCTAGATAGCTGCGTATCCGCCGGCCTATCCCATACCTAATTGTCATACTTATCCAGTCCACAGATATGTTATTGGTAAGCGATAACATAAAAATGGATCAAAATATCAATCTTGGACAGCGAGTTTTGGATTAGGATTGATTATTAATATTGGCCGTTAGTAGTATATAATCTCGTCAGAAATGCCTCTTGTGAAGTGAATATGAATAAAAACATATTCTATTCTATTTCATTCTATTTGTTTATATCTGTCAAACTGCAGATATAGGTAATTAAGGTTTTTTGCACTGTATACAAAGTTTATCTGTCATGTACTATTAGAAAATGACCGTATGGGTGCCATAAGTAATCCATCGCTTACATTGGATACCAAGAAACGACAGTCAACTTGGAAAACAGACTTTAATAACATTATTTTGTTGATAAATAGTTTACGATTTAAAAATGTATCAAATTTAAATTAAAAAAAAAATTAAAATAAGATTTCATTTTCTGTTCCAAGTACGAATCTCCATTAAAGTAATTCGTAATTATTTGTAATATATTATTTATTAAATTTATTCTGGTATCTACTTAAGCAATTCTATGTATTAGTATCGTTAACTAACACCCATAACACAAGCATATAATTTGCTTACTTTGCTTACTTACTATTCAATGTGTGTAACTTGTCCAGGGATATTTATTCTAGCAGCCCATCCTGGCTTTGCAAGGAAGGACAAGTTTCTAATTTTTCGTAGCAAGACTGTAGTCTATACTTATCAGATTATATCGGCTTCGAATGTAGAAAGAATTTTTCAAATCGGTCCAGTAGTTTCTGAAATGCAAAAAACAAATAAACAATTACCGTGTCTCTATTATTTGTATACATTTACATATTTTATTAATTACAGTTCTAAAAAATCAATAATTTTGGAACACTCAGGCAAAGGGAATTGACAGAATGTTAGTTGGAAGAGGTTACAACTTTTAAAAATTTGACCTACAGAAAGAAAAATACGCAAATTTATCTTTAGATTTTCTTAGAAATATTTCACACGTATAGAAATACAATTAAAATTAAAAAAAGTCACTAAAGATTAAGGTGACCCACTAATCCTAAAAAAGACAAGTCCTTAAAAAGAGACTATTGTTGAAGCAATAAAAAAGTTATATAGTAGTTCTGAAAGTGGAAATATATAATTTTATTTATTTCCGAACGGAACCACAGCAAACGGGCAATCGATATGTCATTCAGTATGGGAGTGGACGCTTGCGAACTGTCAAGAGGAAAATTAAACTGTCTGTCACAGAACGGTGACATTGTAACTGTTACAGCCTGAGATTTGAATGTGTAAATGTTTATTTTACTCCATACAAGTGTATGTATGTCACTTTGGAAGAATTTCAGAAATATTTATTCATTCCATTTATCAGTGGTCTTGCAATTTCGTGAACGTAAAATAAAGGAGATAGACCACATTCCATGCAAATAGGTACTTTTCTTTAAAACCAAATCTGTGTTAAGGACACTTTCATTTTGAACTATATTTATGAAAACTTAATTAAGTTTTTGGGTACTGTTCCTTTTAAAAAAATGTGTTATTTTTATGAACTGAAACTGTTGAAATTATATAAAACCAACTCTTTCTAATAATAAACATATTTTGTGAACGGAATCTAACAATTCTGTTGATGTTATAAATGCGAAAGTTTGAATATTTATCTGTTACTCCTTCATGCAAAAACCACAGAAACGATTTCGATGAAGTTTGGCATTCACATAGAGGGTAACTTGGATTGACACATATGATAGTTTTTATCCCGTTAAATTTTCTTGTGGGAATATTAGCCACGCGGACAACGCCGCGGGCACCTGCTGGAATTACGTATTTTTAGTAATTCTCGAACGAATTTTAAATATTTACAAAAACTAGTTTAGTTATAGTTTTAAATATTTACGAAATTTGTTTTTTTAAATATTTGAAGCAAATACATTTGAACTCAATATTAGAAATGTGTCAAAAACCCAAAAGATTTTTCTACAATTCAGATCAATCAAATGCAGCTCAGACCAAGTAAACACTGTTCAGCCTTCAAGGGTATAACATATTATAATAATTTGGAAATCTTTTATTATTATCACACCTTTTGTCCTTTTTGATGATCAGTCATTATTTTACCCTAAGCTAATAAACTCTTCTCTTTATGTCTGTTGTTTTGAAAAACGAAATTATCGATTAAGATAGACGACAAAGTTTTTGTATAGTTCATAACACAAAAAAAAACACTTTCCACCATGAATGAAATTATGATGGTTCTTTTTGCAATATATGTATTTTAATAAGTAAGTGTCCGTTAGAAAATGATATTGCGACATCTCATAAGAAATTATTTAGTAATTATTACTGTGTAAGTTTTATGCTTGTTGGACTAAGGGCGGATTTGGTCCATGTACTTTGCGACATAAATGGCTGTGATTTTTTATTGCGTTGGATTTGAAGTATGATTTTTCACATCTCTATAAATCTCAAGTCTCAGAATACTCAAGTGTACTGTTTGTTGTCAGCTTGATACTTCTACGCTTTCTTGAGAAAAAGGGTACTGACAGAGGGACGGACGGAGAGGAAACAAAGTTTTTCTGTACCTTTCAAAGTGCGGTATCCTAAAACTAATCTGAAATAGCTGTTATAACCCGCTGCATGTAGATTGACATAAATAACAATTTACATTGCTTCCATTAGTTACTTCATTTCCAACACACGTTGTTTTAACCCAGAGTAAAAGCAATGTATATCAAAATAATTGAGTTACAACGAGATACTTTATCATACAACATAAAGGCCGAACATTCACGTTGTTGCAGGATAAACCAAAAATAAATGACTATTACCCGTGTTGGTCCGGGCTCCTTTGCTGAATAGACCATATGTCTTCCTGCCAGGCAGCTCGTAAAAGGCGAGCATAGGATTATCGTCACTAACACCGTGATATCCTACTAGGTGGTAGAGTTTCGCAACAGCTCGCCCGGATTGGTACCACCGCCTTAGCTATTCCTGCTACCATACCATCCAGTGCTTGCCATTGACGTGTTCCGGTTCGGAGGGTTAGGTAGCCGGTAAACTTAATTTTGCTCGAGGCCTAACATCCCGGTCCCAGGTTGGTAACGCACTATAACCACCTTTGGTGACTCTTAGCGGCATCAATTTCTTACCATCAGGAAATCCGTCTGCTTGTTTGCCTTCCATTATCATAAAAAAGAAAAAACTAGATTTGTGGATTTTTATAAAACTGTTATAAACTTTGGTAGGGTTCAAAGAAGTGTACCTATTATTTGCGGAAATCTTTAGTTGTCTTTTCAAACTAAAATCTAAGAAATACGGTATCTTATGATTATCATCAGCTCCTTTTGTTGGTCCCCTGAGTAGAGTAGATCCTCGGCATTTCTGCCAGGCTTTTATAGGTCATTACCAAGAAGACCACAACAGGTAGAATACTTTACAACAACTTGACAGGGTAGGGATGGCTCCGTCATGTTTTGATACGGAGGAAAGCGTAGCCGGTAGACGTACACAATAGGTCTAAATAATAGAATATTAGAATATTCTGGCTTCAGAACAGCGACGTACGTATAATCCTACTAATATTATAAATGCGAAAGTTTGTAACGATGTGTGTATGTTGGTTACTCTTTCACGGTCAAATGGCTTAACGGATTTGTCTGGAATTTGGAACCTGATTGTAACCTGGATTAACATATAAGCCACTTTTGATCTCTATCGCACAACGGGTTCCTTCGAAAACGCGGGTGAAGCCGCATGTAACAGCTAGTATAATATGTAGTGTATATTGTGTATAAGCAAAGATTGTCTTCTACTATCATGAGAACCGTGTGTACACTCCCTGTTTTTTGTCATGGAAAAAAATGTCGGTCGTTTGTAGACGTCCTTATTCTAGTTCCACACAAATCAGTTTTCGTTTCGTTCCATAAACTCAGTTACATTCGCGTGCGATCCATTCATATCCATTCATTCATTTCCATTTTTGTTGATATATCCATTCAACTGCAAACCACTAACTAAATGAATTGAAGTTTTTATGGGTGTACGTAACGTAAATAAAGTATTAACGGATTTTTATTCCGTTTATTGTTTCCATGTATAAACATCTTCACACTAACTCCCACGCAAGGTAGACAGAGAGTAAGAAAAGTTCAAAGAATCTTGATACCGTCCTTGGAATAATTCGAGGATAACGTCAAAAACTCTCAGGAATTAACCCGAATAGTTTGATCGTGAAAACTCAATTTTGGGTTTTCCGGGGCTCGGATGCCTTCAAAAAAGAAAAACTCATAGAGTAAAAATTGAAAATTTTCAACGAACCCCCGACATAACCTATTTGATATAAATATAGTTAGTTGAACTATAGTCGGACCTTAACTGGAGTCGGTTTTTTGCAATTTTACTACACTTAACTTATTACTAAGTTAAATTTAAGGACATTGAGTAAGGGTCATTGTAAAAGTCGCCTGTGTGGTCGAGCGGTCCGGGTGTTGGACTTGACTGCATGAGGTCTCGGGTTCGAATCCCGGGTAGGCCAACAAAAAGAAAATTGGATTTTTCCAATTTTCTAATAAAAAAATTGTTGGTCGGGATTGGAAACGTGCCCGGTTGGCGATAGGCTTGCCACCTATTCCATTATGGGACTTAGTATCTTCGGCTAGTCATGGGTGCCCTGGTTGTGCCTCTGCCTACCTCTTCGGGGATATGGGCGTGAAGATACTTTTTTTTGTATAAAGGGTTGAGATCAAAATATACGAAAAGGTGGTGACTGTAATAACTGCCTGTCCAAGCCTCGAAGTTAGGTAAAGTGCAGGAGTGCCCTGCCAAGGTGAGCAAAGCAAAGTGCGAGGGCACTACCTAACTACCTTTTTTCGAAGCGTTTAGTCAATATTTTGGTACCCTTACAACTTTGGTTTAAATTATACCAGAGTGGTATTTAAAAATGCTTGTATAGCGAAAGTTTTCTTACGCCTAGTACTTAAATTTTTTGATAGACTGTACACACACCATTTTACAAAATCTATAACAAATTGAATCCCCTGTAAGCTTTGAGTACATAGGATCAATCTCATTTACAATTCCTACGGTCAATTCTGAAAGTGACGGATGAAGATGTAGTAGGGACAAAATTTGCATTGAATGTTATTAGGTTTTTGATATACTAACATTAAATTTCAATTATTTTGCTCTTAAACTTATCTTACGCTAGTTATACGGAAAGGTGGACAGTGATATTTAACCCTTAACTGAAGTCGTAGGTCTGTATAGATCCAACGTGGACATAAAATCCACTTACGTTTTAATACAGCGACGTTTATGGTCTTTCGCATTCAGGTTATCTTATTTATTACGTTGCGAAGTGCGATGGGAGGCTAGAAACAAAATTTTAACTGGTTATTAACTGTCATCCACGTGTATTACTTGATAAGTAAAATAAGGTCCCGACAACAAAAAATTAAAAAAAACAGACAACAACAACAATTATTAAAAACTAAATTAGGGTGTGTGTCAGGCAAGTGATAACAATGTTCAGTTGGAGGTAAAGCTCCATAATATTAATATTTTCTTAACCAAGTTTCTTACAACAGAACCAAAATATCGCAGTTCAAATTTGGAACAATATAGAAGTTATGCCTATTTGATAAACTATTTACCTCCATTGCAGCAAAAGGGTTGTCACATTATTTTTTTATTTTAGCATGTATAATTATATAGTGATCAATCAACAATATAGCAATAAATACGTAGTTTGCAAATAAGTATATAATGTCATGGGGTCGTCGGTTAATCCCAGCAAGTACACTTATGACATTTTAAAAGAGGTTGCAAAAATAATTACCAAAGACCTCTCGTCTTAACGTCGTCGTCTGGTCTACTGCAGCACCACGATAATAGCTTAGGCTTTGATGTGCATATTCATGTAAGTGTGCCGTTTCTAACATTTGCAAGTAGATTTCATACTGTTTTATATTTGTACTGTGGAAACTTCAAGATACAAAAACGAGTAAAAATATATATTTTAGGCTGACTCCCCAATTTTATCTTTACATATAAAACAAAGTCAGGTTTGTTACAACACTTATAACTTGAGATGTGCTTGACCAATTTTCATGTTTTTTAATTCGTTGGATTGGTCTCCGCCCCGAATAGCAGAATACACCATAAAAGCAATAAAAACAAAAAAATATAAAACATGAATCGTCTATATTAGCTAAACCGATTAGGCTGAAAATTGATGGAGAGGTAGCTTAGAACCGGGAGAAGGACATGGGGTACATTTTATCCTACTGCCAAACACGAGATTTTAATTTATCCCCTAAAAACTAAACGCGCGGCACGAAGTTCGCCGATACAACTAGTTATATAATAAGTCTATGTCAAACCCACAGGTAAAGCTACATACAAATACAAAACTTGAAGGAAAGTCGAAAAACCTGACGCAATATATAAAACGGGATAAATGTGTCCGGTAAGCAACGGAGGCTTAATTATTTAAGAAAACTGTCTAGTGGCTCTGTTAGGGCAGATAAGGCGAGAACTTTAATTATCTTGATTCTGCCACTCCTGAACGTCTCCCTCGTGTCTACCTTCTTGGGTAAATGGGATATGAAAACGTAGAAAAGCTCATACTTTCGTCCCTTGTTTCATATTTAACTTGCTTAGAGTATGTTTTCATAGAAACCATGTGCATCTGTTAAAACAAAAAGTTAGAGTTCAAAAGAAGAAAATAATAATTTGTGTTTATTAATTAATAGAATTTTCTGAGAGTAAGAAATACAAATCACCTCTAGACATTCAAGATTACACTGAACATACTTATAAATTTTTGCTAGTATAAGTTTGATTAATTTTACCCTTATAGATTACATTTAAAATGGCGCCAAAAGCTGCTATTCCGTTGTTGTACTTGCACCAACATAACAAATTGTGTAACAGGCGCATTTTGTTTTGATAAAATAATTAATTCTACGTATATCCATTGATACGTTATCCGTTAATATAAACAATAATTATTACTCATACCAGATTCGAAAAACACCTTAATTAAATTTTTTTGTGATTTAAGCCCGGATCCTATAATCAACGAATCCTAATGCGTTAGTATAACCATTGATAGTATGTTTAAAAGTAACGAAGCGTTGCTCATCGTAGCTTAAAAAACTTTGATTTATCTATAGACAACGAACGACCGTAGTTATTTTTTTACTATTTCTATAATAAAACTACCGTTGGTAAGCTAAAATAGTTTTTTTTTTGAATGTGGGTATCGGGCATGAGTCTATAATATGTTGTTCAGTAGAATAAAAACTTCATCAAGGTTCATCGGTATATTGAAGAACTAATTAATAGACAAAACACAATTTATGATAAAGATAAATTGCGTTCTTTTAAACATAATTGCTCATTTCTTTAACAAGTTACGACTTAAGTCTGAAATCGTGTGCTTATACGTATCTTACAACACCGCAAACCCTGAGCTTATGACGACAGAAATAGTTATACTAGTCCCGGCTAGTTGTCGTAAAAATCTACATACGTAGTACAATAAGTGGTGGGATCTGAACTATTTTTATAGTCTTAGCCTGACGACATTGAGACATGTGTGTTTAGTGGGTAATTTTAAGGCAATTTGTGTACTGTGAAAATTATTTTACAGACCCTTTATGCAAAATTTTGAGAAGGGTAAAGTTTACTTTTACAAGACATACCTACTTATCACGTTTTGTAACAAGTACTTTGAATATAATATTGCTAGAACCTGCTAGAGAAACGAAATGACGAATAATATACAAATGTAGAATTAGTAGAAAATGTTATGTAATATAGTTTTGCCTTTGTAAATATAAACTTACACTTAGAATTATCTGCTCATTCGCTATCTTATTTCTTATTCTTCTTTTGGTAATCTGTTGAACTAAATTTAAATAATGTTTAAATAAATGAATGAACCATTCAGAGCGATATTTTGAGGACAACATCAAAGGCCTCTATTGTTTTAAATAGGATTATAGATTAACTAGATGTTACCCGCGGCTTCGCCCGCGTAGTCTACTAATTTGATATTTAGCTCTCCAACACTGCTCGTTAAAATTTTAAGATAAAATGTAGCCTATATCGCTACCCAAAGTTTTATCTATTTTTTTGTAAATATTAAAATCAATTCAGCAATTTTGCCATCAAAACTGAACATACACCGGGCATGTATCCCATCCCAAGCAAAATGTTTTTTATTAGAAAATTGGAAAAAAACAATTTTCTTTTGTTGCCCGACCCGGGGTTCGAACCCAGGACCTCATGCAG
>NJDD01002858.1:223100-237089 GCA_002245505.1 Calephelis nemesis
CCACCTCTGAAATATACCCTTTCAAACAAAAAAACGATTTTCCATACGAACATTCATTACCTTTTTTTACCCATTCTCCCTCATTTTCTAGTGATAAAAAAAGCATATCGAGGGGTAACGGGCTATTTGGTTTAAGCGACATTTTTGCAACTTTACAGCAGAGCCTTTTAAAGTTTGAAATTTCTAAATAAAATTCATAACAAAAAAACTTTTGCAGTTATTTAAACGGGGTAAACTGCATTGAAATTTAATTAAAAATTTCTAGTTGTTGATGCTAATACCAAATAAAGCGGACCTTTATTTACAAAGATAAATGTCGCTTAATACAACGTGCCCTTTTTTAGAGACAGGAAAAACGATTTAAGTGACTTCATAACTACAACTGGCTACAGAAGAAAAACTTAAGCGGCAACGCATTCTATTTACGGAGTAAGCCAAAAGGTATGAAGTAACGAAACCCAAAATTAGTAGAAGCAAGCTATTTATCTTAACTACCAATTTAGATTAAAATGACTGTCAGGGTAAGTTACTTATGTGACATATAACATTGAAATTGTAACGTTTAATGTTTATGGTTTATTTACATCTAAGACTATCAATGGCTGATAAAACAACCAGGATATATTGCAATCACCGAAAATTTGAGTTGCTCACATTGAATAAATCAATAAATAAACACCAATCAATCAACCAAAGTATTTATTTAGAGTAATTATTATTACATTACAGTCTTAATAGGAATATCAGTTATATTAATTTAATTTTCAGTCTTAATCAGCAAAATTAGGTACATTAATATTTTGTATGATAATTAAGTAAAATCAGTCTCAATGTAAGAACATCAACTATAATTATTTATTAGAGTTTATTTTTTATTACTTAGACTCTTTAGACCTCTTCCTTTTTATAGATTGCCTGAAAGACAACGATATTATCCACTGTTTTTTTTCTATCCGTCGATAATCCCCAAAAATGTTCAAATATGGCACTCCTGTTATCTGGTGTTATTTCTTAACACTTGTAGGAACAACTTTTTTTAAGGCAAGGATTCGGTTTCATATTAATTTCTCTAGCAATAGAACCATCCGTCTTAACATATTGAGTCCCCCCTATTCTAGATTCCTTGCGTACCTTTTTTTTATTTGTTCTTTTCTTTTTTACTCGTGCTTCTCCTATTTTTCATCTTTTATGATTTTTTTTTTCTTTCTTGGTCCTTCATCATCACCTTCACTGCTTGACGAATCGTCTGTTCCTTTCCAGGACGTTGAGTCCCAGGTAAAATTTTCATCATCGCTTATAAAGTCAACGTAGCTTTTTTTTATTAAAACCAGCTTATTTTTCTTTCGTATTGGGTGATCATCCGTAGTCGCTTTTGGTTGATTATTATCATTAGCTTTATCGTCTTCTAACGATTTTCTCAACAAATCCATATCTTTTTCTGGTATGATATCAGTGATAGTTCATTGAAGGCTCTCGTTGCTAACGGTTCTTTTTATTTCTGTTACTTCAAATTTGTCTATTTCTTCCGAACACTGAAATAAAATTTAAAATAAAAGTTACTATTTTGATAAAACTTTACAGTAATATATTAAATTTATAAATCAAAATAACACGTAAGAATACAAAGTAAATAAAAATCACCTCTCTTTAAACTTCAATTATAACTTCGTTAATAATTACATCACGTTCTATCATAACAGATACATTTTCATCCTTTATTTTAGTCTGAAGTAGTAAGAAAATACAATTCTTAATTATTAGTGTTTTTTTTGACATTGGAAGGCAAACAAGCAGACGGATTTCCTGATGGTAAGAAATTCCCGCCGCCTAAAGATACCAAAGGTGGTAATGGTGCGTAGCCAACCAGAGGCCGGAATGTTAGGCCTCGAGCAAAAGTTAGTTTACCGGCTACCTTACACTCCGAACCGGAACACGTCGTGACGTTATGGCGGCAGGAATAGGCAAGGCGGTAGTACCAATCCGGGTGAGTCGCTGCGAAACTCTACCACCTAGTCAGATGTCACGGTGTTAGTGACGGGAAGCCTATGCTCGCCTTTTACGAGCTGCCTGGCAAAGAAAGGCAGATGGTCTATTCTACAAAGGAGCCTGGACCAATACCAAACAACCCGTTTGTACGTAATACCTAAATGTATTGATAATCATGATAATTGTGATATATATTAGAGTATAGATACATAGGCAGTACATTATTATTATGGATACTGGTGTGAGAGTCGAGTTTACTCTCTCACCCGCTGAAGGCCGACGAAGGCGAGGTGGTGACGTCCCAGTGTACCCGGACGTCGCCCTAACAAGATAGTGGTGTCCACGGGCAGGTGCTGGGGTGGGTCCAGACGTAATCTCTAGTTCCTGGACCCTTCCCACTAAGGCGAGGAGTAGGTACACCGTAGATGGGTAGGTGCTTTTTAGTCGGTGAAAGTCCGGCACACTGGCCTCTTGAACGCACCAGGGCTGATGGTCCATTACGGATTTTAACACCCGAAAAAAAAACATGTTATGGATATACCAACCTCATTAAAAGACCAAGTACCAACTCAATAAAAGAAGAAACATAATCCAAGTAAAAATAATAAATACAAATTAGTTAACATTTATTTTAGTTAATATTTTATTTTCATCTCAGTGGAAAATTATACGTAAATAATGAAATTAAAGTACTTACAATTCAATTTCGATGAGCGTTTTACGTAAACTATGTCTTCGGCACACTCTGGACTGTGACTGAGGTGCCCACGCACGATAGTTCAATTGAATGATTACAATTTTTAACACCCGGGCGCGGAAATAAATATGGTATCATATGACATGATTGAAATGTACCATATTCAAATTTTGTGATTGAAATACCGACTTGTATTTTTATGAATACAGGAAAAATGTTTCAATACACATCATTAATTATATCGTCTGTATTAAATGACATGCATTTTAAAAAAAAGTAGGACTAAATTGGTTTAAAGACTAAACAAAATATCTGAACAAAAACGAGTATTTGATTCAAGTAGCACCCCGCGTGGAAAATAGATGTAGCTAAAAGAGTTTAAGCGACGACCCACATCTTATTATGGTGACGAACAAATGGTTTAAGCGACGTCACACCGTGTGATTAGGGAAGTCAAAATGATTCACGTTACTTCTTAATAAAATTTAGAAACAGGAAAAACGCTTTAACTCTTATTCACTTATTTATGAGAGATAGGGTGACTGGTTTATGTCTCGGTTATTAATATGATGGTATGGTTCAAGTACATGATTAAATAAAAAATGAAAAATCCGCGTCGTTTAATACACTGCCACTTTGGAAACGACACGAAAATAGTATTGTTTGAAACGCCAAAAAAGTGCTCCGATTTTAATGAAACCGGCATCATTCGACGGAGAAAAAATCGCTGATTCCAAATATGTATATAACTCAATATCACCCAAAATGTCGCTTAAACCAAATAGCCCGTTACCCCTCGATATATTCTTTCGTTTATCATAAAGTGTCTAAATACAAAGTTACAGCTTTAAAAATGATGAATTTCCATATGAACATTCATCCCCTCTTTTAACCCATTTTCCCTTATTTTTGCAATGAAAAGTAGCCTATGTTGTTCCTTAGAGTCTATCCTATCTCTGTACCAAATTTCATCAAAATTGGTTCACTGGTTTAGGCGTGAAAGCGTAACAGACAGACAGACAGATTTACTTTCGCATTTATAATATTAGTAGAGAAATAGGGATTTTTAACCAATTTTACTACTATGTAAGTATATCATAATAATATAGTATAGCGCAAAAAAATGTGTTTATTTACGACTTCGCATTAGATATCTTGAAATTATCAGTGGTTCTCTAATATATAAAGCATGTTATTATACTTGAAAACCTTCCTCTTGAATCACTCTACCTATTTAAAAAAACCGCATCAAAATCCGTTGCGTAGTTTTAAAGATATAAGCATACATACATACAGACAGACGCGAAAAGCGACTTTGCTTTATACTATGTATAGATTAAAAATAACTGTAGCCGGAATTGAATATGTGTGTAGTTGGTGACAGACTTGCTACCTATGACATTGTGGGACTTAGTATTTTCGACTTGTCATGGCTGTGCAGGGTTGTGCTATTTGTGGATATGGGCCTGAGGAAACTTTTTTTCACGAAGTATAATACTGTTAGTAGAGTACTCTGCAACAACTTACCTGCTTAGATATCTACTTCCTTACCTATTTCTGTCGCCACGATGACAGTGTCCAGTGTTTTCTTATCTTCAAGAGGGTCGTGTACTAATTGTTCATCATCATCATCATCAAAAGCCAGAGGACGTCCACTGCTGGACATTAAGGCCTCCCCCAAAGAGCGCCACAAATCACGGTTACTAGCTGCTTTTATCCAGCAACTCCCTGCGACTTTGACCAGATGGCCAGTCGGGTGGGAGGTCGTCCAACACTACGTCCTTCGGTGCGGGGCCGCCACTCGAGAACTAATTGTTCGTTGTCAATCTTATAGAGAAGAGAAGGCAAGGAGGCAAGAGGGATACTTGGTGTTTTGTGATCACCTCAGCCTACGAAACTCCAAGTATGACAAACGCGTTATTGAACCTTTAAGAATACTGAATAAATTTAATTAATTTTAATAATTTTAAATACCGAAATGAAAACAAATGTGTTGTAGGTGGCAAATTTTTTTTTGAAATCGAACGATAGAGGAATGTTCAAAGTAATGAACATCATATCTTAGACCAGTCTTTCCCAAAGTGGGCGATAACGCCCCCTTGTGGGCGCTGGACGCCTCGAGGGGGGCGCCAAGAGGCCCAGATAATAAAAGTGGCGATAGGTGACTTCAAACTGAAACTACTTCATATTTTAAAATTTACTGAAATTAAAATCTTCAGGCTACACAACATCCATATTCTTATATTATTGTAGAATCACAACTTATACGATAACATAGGATAATGGTTTTGAATAAAACACGCTTGACATTGTTAATTAGCAATATTATTACTCTCTCTGCTAAGAAATGTCTCGTTTAGAGAATATAGTTTTAATTAACTTCCAAGCGAGACTTACGCGTTATTGAGGTTTTTAAGATAAAAAAGGAGTGGGCGCTACAAGCTTACTGACTTTTATAGTGGGCGTTAGACGAAAAAAGTTTGGGAATCTCTGTCTTAGACCATACACCCTGATTTTTTAATCACCATCCAAATTTTAATATGTTGATCTTAAATGAAAATAATTAAATACGTGTTTTTTCTTTTAGTATCCCTCAATACTAAAATATTAAGATATGACATCGCAAAGTCGTCTACAAAGTACTGTACCTACGCGCTGAGTGCTCTGACATGCTAGATAGCTACCTGCTAGATACCTATTTTTTTTTCATAAATGGACTTATTTATAGATACTTTATGCCTAGAAAAAATTTGGATGGTGATAAAAAAAAACTTGCTGTATAACGATTTTCGAAAGTCAAACTCAGCAGCGGGAATAAAACAAAACTATTCTTCAGGTTCTCTTTTTGTAAAAAAAAATGACGGGTTGCATTCCGGGACCGCCGTCAGAAGTGAAAGCTTGAATATTAACGTTGTGCATTCTTGATATTTTGGAATGGTTAGGGAATAATTTTGTACGAATTGCTTTAATTATCAGTGTGAAAGTACTATCATTTATGTGGTAGAATACAATATTCATTTGACAACACGCCGTCTTAGGACTTTATTATTATCCTGACGTGAGTTTAAAAATTTTTACCCATTCCAAAAATGGTGTGCAACGCCGCAAAAGAAGTTTTCACTTCAAAAACTGTAGTGGTCCAAGAAGTCAGTGTTAAAGGAATTTCGCAGATTGGTGATTGCCTTGCTATCAACGATTCAGGAGGATTTTTCTTGGATGAGGTTAAAAGGAATAAGGTGATACTGTCTCATGCTTGAATTTCTGAACTAGTTGAACAACAAATCCGAAGAAATTCATTGAAATGTACAGGTTACCCAAGTAATGAAGGGTTTGAATGTGTGTATTACGTGCATAGTATTAATATAATCGTATGCGTACATGTGATGGTGTTTCATTCCAGAGCTTTTACTATGAGTTGCTGTAGATTACGTATCGAAATAAAAAGCGCTTTTGGTCTAACAATTTAGTGATCTTAGTTATCAATCGTGATTTATTGATCGTATCTTCACGCCTATATCCACGAAGAGGTAGGCAGAGGCACAACCAGGGTACCCACGACTAGCCGAAGATACTCAGCCTATCGCCAACCGGGCATGTATCCCATCCCAAGCAAAATGTTTTTTATTAGAAAATTGGAAAAAAACAATTTTCTTTTGTTGCCCGACCCGGGGTTCGAACCCAGGACCTCATGCAGTCAAGTCCAACAACTGAACCGCTGGACCACAGAGGTGATTTTTTTTTATTGATCGTAGTTACTAAAAAGTGACCGTAGATACTAGCAAATATAGTAAACTCGACAAGCCGTAAACACATGGTAGGGGCTTAAAATATCTATCTTTGAGTCTCAAATCAACACACTCAATATATAGACATTATTTAATTGTTTTAGGAAAAAAAGTATCTTCATCCCCATATAAGGGGTAGGCAGAGGCACAAGGCGGCCGCGACTAGCCGAAGACACTAAGTCCCACAATGTGATTGGTGGCAAGAATATCGCCAACCGAGAAAATATTCAATCCCGGGCACCGTTATTTTTATTAGAAAATTGAAAATATACATTTTCTAATTAATTTTGTTACCCGACCCGGGTATCGAACCCAGGATCTCAAGAAGTCTTGTCCGACGCCAGACCACAAAGGCGATGTTTTAGTATTTAAAGGAAGAATTGTAAAGTACCTACTAATTAATGATAAAACTGTGTGGAATTATCAATTTGTATACATTTCAAAATATTTGCACGCCGCAATATGGAAGAACAAGTGGTATAAATAAATGTTTTTAACAACTTCTAACATAATACCATTTAGTACACATATTTAACAAATTGATATCATTTATTTAATTTCGTTTACAGTTACTTCATGAATTTGTTGTGTGTAGATTTTTGAAAACAAACGAAGAATAAAATATAGGCATTTGAAGAACGAATCAAGCAAATACACTACGCAATAACTCAAATTGATCAAAGCGATGACCGATAGTGTCACTTCACACTGCAATCTTTATATTTTTGTTTATGAATGTGTAGACGTAGCTTTTGTACGATCTAATTTTTTCTCTGTGGTCTAGCGGTCCGGTTGTTGGACTTGACTGCATGAGGTCTTGGGTTCGAATCCCGGGTCGACCAACGAAAAGGAGATTGGGTTTTTCCAATTTTGTAATAAAAAAAATGTTGGTCGGGATTGGGAATGTGCCCGGTTGGCGATAGGCTTGCCACCTATTACATTGTGTGACTTACCGTCTTCGGCTAGTCGTGGGTGCCCTGGTTGTGCCTCTGCCTACCTCTTCGAGGATATGGGCGTGAAGATACTAATTTTTTATGGGTTTTCTTTGCCTTTTGGTGTAATTTCAACATTATTTACAAGTCTCTTACGTAATGTCAAATTGAATAAATGTATCTGCTTTGCTATATATGTGATATCTTAAGGATCCGAAACAAAATTTTAGCAAACATTCGCTAGTATTTGTGTGTGTAATGTATTACAATCAATTTACAAAAACATACACCAAAGTAACATCTTTACGGTAGTTTTCAAAACAAATATTTTAATGTTAATCACTCGCCTAGTTTTCCCAAGCACAACAAAATTTTAACAAAATTTCAAAAAAGAAAAGCTTTTCAGACAGTATTGGAACCTGCAGCATTTTGTCTCTGGCTGACTAATGTTCTAACCATTTGTGCTACCGAGTACTGGACTCTTGTAATTCAATTTTTATTTACATTATTTCTGATTTTGTTAGTAGTTATGTCCAATAACTACAAAGTAATGTAAAATACTAATAAATAAATTTTCATAAATAAAAAAGCATGTTTCAAATCCAGTCAAACTTTTTTCTTTCTTTAAAATTTGCAAATATTTTGTGTTATTTTTGTTTAATAGTAGTTAATAGTCAAAAACAATTTCCTAACTCAAAAGTGCTGTTACGCAATCCATGTGAAGAACCTTTACAAACCGAACAAATGGACAATGGTAAAGTGTACCCTTTGTGGAAATTTATTTGTCGATATTTTTGGTGTCTGCATTTGACTTAAACATGGCTGATAGAGAGTCTTAATATGTTTCCGGTTTGTGCTTTGTGAAAAAAAGTGCTTTTACCACTTAGGATTATTATAAATTCCAGAATAAAAGCTTATTTCATAATTCAAAGAAATATACTCTGTTTTACCTAAATTCCTCGTGTTGGTCCAAATCTTTTCTGATTTTTAGCACACCTCAAAAGGGTCGGTAAGAAAGATACTTCAAAGGTGATAGAGTGCTGTGCAGCACCTTACCCAGTTAGGGATCCTTCCATCCTTACCAATTCCTGCCATCATATTGATTTTGTCATGTTTTGGTCTGAAGAATAGTCTAGCAGGCAGACTTGCACTATGGGCGTTACATCGCTGCACCAGGATACTCAGTAACTATGGGCCCCGATTGTCAGTCACCATCAGGAGAGCCATGTGCTTGTTCTGTGTCTTATGCTTTTAAATAAATTCTTATAATTAGTAACAAAACATAACCTTTATAAATTCTCATTTTTTGGAAATAAACGAAGTAAAAAGACTGTGTTTAGTTTTTTTTTTATGTTATAGGTAGGCAAACAAGCAGACGGATTTCCTGATGGTAAGAAATTCACGCCGCCTAGAGACACCAAAGATGGTAATGGTGAGTTGCCAACCTGCGGTATGTTAGGCCTCGAGCAAAAGTAAGTTTACCAGCTACCTTACCCTCCGAACCGGAACACGTCATGACGTTATGGCGGCAGGAATAGGTAAGGCGGTGGTACCAATCCGGGCGAGTCGCTGCGAAACTCTACCACCTATTTTAATACTATTTTATTTGTAAATAATCTAATAGCGATCGTCTATTCTACTTTCCTTCCGCTTTCTCTTTTACTAGTCATTGGTGTGAGGCTTCTTCAACCGCTGGTGATAACTCTGTAGTTGATACACTAAATTCAAATATATTTATTCCTCGTATTATTATCTGGATCTATATAAGGATTCTTGTGACGCGTCTTTATAAATCTAAAAACTACCACCGGATCGAAACACGGCCACTGACTGAGAAGATCCGCGGGCATGTCTTTTATTTAGCCCCGACGCAAAAGGAGGGGTGTTATAAGTTTGACGTGTCTGTCTGAAAAGATAACCATGCAACAGTAATATATACTCGTTTTTATAGGGGACGATTACATCTAATAATCAGAAGAACAATCATAAAACAAAACTAAAAATCACACCACAAAAAACATCACGCCCGTATCCTTAAAGAGGTATGTAGAGGCACAACAATGGCACCCTCGACTACCCAAATAATAAGTCTTACAATGATACGTGGCAAACTTATCGCCAGCCGGGAAAATATGTAAACCGGATCAAAGTTATTTTTAATAGAAAGTTAATAAACATATTTTCTAGTTTTTGTTGTTCTACCCATGAATTGAATCCAGGACCGTATGAAACCAAACCCAACACCAAATACAAATACAAATACAAATAATTTTATTTGGAACCAGAACAAGTACATAAATTATATGAGTGTCGATGACACACGCAGAAGTATAAAACTGTGTTGCGTATATCAACGCCCTCCTCCAGAAAACAATCTCAATGATGATTTTAAACTAGAGTATACATGCTTAATACTAACATGAATAGATTTTTGGTGATATGTGTGTGTGTGTTTGTGTGTTTGTATGTTTGTGTGTGTGTGTGTGTGTATGTGTGTGTATGATGTATGATGTGAATGATATATGCAAGAGTTAAAAACCGATGTATGATAATATGTGTTATTTATACTGTACTAAGAGGTCTTCCGTTTCTTGATAAGACAATGATTTAAGCCATTCAGAGCATTTTAATTTACATTTATATAGTGTAAGTGAATAAATATTTAACTGTTTATTTAGACTATTGTAAAGAAATGAACTAATGTAATAATAATGACGACTTGCAATGCCAGTACGTCTTTTTTCAATAGTGCAAACTTTATCAGATCGTCTCTTTGTGTCACTAAGTTTAGGGTCATAAGAAAGACTGGAATGTTTTTTCAAAACGGTGTGCAATACGAATAGCTGCCTTACTGTCAGAACCTTACATTGTGAATACAAATCTGTGGTGGGGAAACGAAGAGGTTTTCTCGTGAGAACCTTTAGCACTGCCCTTTGCGCTTTTTCTAAGCGTAGCATATTTGATTTTTCAGAGCCACCCCAGGACGTAATACAGTAAGAAATTATAGACTGAGCTAAAGCATAATATATTGTTTTCAGATATTTGAAGTCTACAATTTCTCGCAGGCTTTTAAAAACATACATAAGTTTTCGAATTCTCGACTTTGTTACTTGTATATGATTTTTCCAAGCCATTGTACTGTCAATCATGACACCCAGATATTTAACGCAAGGACGACGTTCTATAACACCGGATTGCCCGACTACAAAAACGACCAAAAATTTAAAATATACAAAGCTTTCTAATTTTGATATCAATGCTTATTCCATGAAGAACGATTCAGTGAGTGAAAATACATTTAATGCAGCAAACACTTTACAATTCACTTGGCAAGTGCACTGGGAACAATTGAAATGTGTGGTAGGAAGAACAAGTTAAAGTTGATTAATGTGTTTGGAAAATGTCTTCCAACTGTCTTGAGGACGCGACGTTCCACTTAATTTTGTAAGTAATTTGCATAGTTCCAGATTTAGAGGAAATTAAATGGAAAAAGATTTTCTCGAGATGCTATGGACTAAATTAAATATACATTAAAGGAACTACATTCTTTACTTAATTATTCAAATTAGTATTTTGTTCAAAAACTACCTTAAAGAATTAATTAATGAATACACTTTATTTTGTACTGAAATTTGCAAAAAGAAGACACTCTTTCACTTATAATATTTAACTTAAGTTTTTACGCTTCGGAACGATGCCTGCCAGAAAACCTTAATATAGAGTGTTCTTTATTTTTATATTCACTCGACATTTTATTATTCGTACTTTCGAATTGTGACATGGTACTTCCTGACTGATAAATCATAGCACAAATTAGCGAGCAAACCATGAAGTTATATTACTTACTACTATACTACTGCTGCTGTTGCTGCAACTGCTAGTCCTACTTCGACTGCTACTGCTACTGATTCTGCTACTGCTACAGTTACAGCTACTTCTACTACTACTGGTCTACTTCTGGTTACACTCTTAACAAAGACCGTATGTCGATTCCAAATAGTACTAACTCACTCTAATATACTGACCTCTCTGTCAGTTTGACTTCGTTCATTAAAACACGAGACTCCCAGAAAGAGAACTCAGCACATTAGAGTAAGTTAGCAATATTTGGAAATAGCATCAGATTTTTGTTAGGAGTGTGACCTGTAGTATTATTGTAGCTTCATGAAACAAACACACGGCTATCCTGATAGAGATAACCGGGGCCTATAAACACCATAGATGTAATAGATACGAGTACATTACTGCCGTTCATCCGGAGTATCAGTTCTAGAGTGCAGGACTTCAGGCTACTCTACCCTCCGATCTTGAACATGACACTGTCATTGTGGCGACAGAATTAGTTAACAGAACTCTGCCATCTGTAAGAATTTGCCTGAAAATAATGCATTACTAGCTGTTGCCCGCAGCCTTGCCCGCGTGGTTCCACAGGACCATTATCTAGGGATAAATTCTATCTTATGTAATAATCTAACTTACTCTCTATATCTGGAAGAGAAGGCTAAAATAGGCAAAAAGCCAAAGCACAAATTCGGCCTCATATGAAGTACTATTGTCTATTCTGGGCAGGGGCTCCACAGTACCAGCTCCTTCCGTTTGACCGCATTCAACGTAGAGTAACTCGAATTGTCAATGACCGAACAATTACCACATGGCTTGATTCCTTGGCGTTGCGTTGAGATGTTGGGTCACTCAATGTCTCTAGCGAATCTATCATGGGGAATGCTCTGAGAAGTTGTTTGCCGCTGATTTCCACCTTCAAACATCGCGTCAGAGCTTAAAATATCATGCCCATCATCTTTATGCGTGGCGATCTACAACTGTTCGATTCCGAAGACATTTTTTTACCCCGCATAACACCTTTGTGGAAACAGTCACCGAGGACAGTATTCCCAAGCGATTATGAATAAGGAATCGTCAAGAAAAGAGCGTAGTAATTACTTAAAGGTCGGCAACGCATCTGTGATACTCCTGGTGTTGTAGGTATCCGTGGGCGGATCACTTTCCATCAGGTGACCCAATTGCTCGTTTGCCTCCTCTTCTATAAAAAAATGTGTACCAAATTTCATAAAAATCGGTTCAGCAGTGTTTGAAGAAGTAACAAACAAACAAACAGACAAATTTCGAATTAATAATATTAATAGGATTGAACACATTAATATCTTTTTTAGGATTTGCCAACACCAGTAACTTTTATCATTTCATGAATGATTTTTTTTTCTATATTCTATTTTAATTTCGTTGCAGGAAACTCATTATGTATTATTATTTAATTTTTTATTGTAAACAGTAACCACTTAAACAAAAAAAACTAAAAGAAAAAAAGTCCTTTGGATGAGCTTACCTCTAGTAACAGATGTTTCTTCCAGCTAATTCATTAGAAGGAGATGTTATAAGCAAAGATAATACTAAAATCGAATTGGTGTACAATGAATTGCTTTGTATTGTAAAACTGGATGTATAAAAAATATGTGACTCTTTTTGCGGTTAAATGTCTAAAATCACAAAGCACGGAGTTATAAAAAGCATTGTTCCGCGGCTGCTGTGTAAGCGTTTACGTTTTTTAGTTTTCAAATTCAACTGTGCTCCAATTCTTTCCTTAGCTGATATCCATACAGCTGCGTCAGGGAATTTCAAAGTCCGAATGCATATTACCCAATTAAATAGCATCTATTTTTTAAGAAAAGTCAGGATAAATAATTTTGCAGCTTCCTTAACAAAGAATTTCAGTGCATGCTAATCAATGTTATAAATGTAAGAGTGGCTATGTTTATATATAACCATTATTAACCTAAAATAATAACTGAACCGATTACAATGAAATTCATCACAGAAAAGCATCAATTCATGCAGAAGAATACGAGTCTTTATTCCAGTACTAGCTGTCCCGGTGAACTTCGTTCCACCCGTTCAGTTTCTAAGGGGAAAAATTAAGTATTATTTTTCCCATTTTCCCTGCAACTTTCCCAGTTTTCTCTTCATAATAACCTTCTTCTAACAATAACTAACATAACAAAAAAAGAATTAGCCCGATCGGTTCAGTCGTTCGAAAGTTATGCGCTTACCAACACATTTAGCATTTCATTTTTGTAAAATATATCACAGTGGGGAAAGTATAATAACTTTATTACCCAGACATATTTTCGGGCAACAATTAATTTCGGGCAATTTCGGGCAGTAAGTAACATTTCTAATGACATAGTAAGATTAGTAAATGAACAGTTACCAGATTGCACCAGTTTAAGTGTGTTTTAGATTTGTATGTTGGGATGTGACGATTTTATCGCTCACTAGTGAAAAGTTCCTAGTAATTTACAATTATAAATTATCTTACTGGTGTTTTCAGGTGCACCTACCTTAGATTGAATCAGACTTATTACTTATGTCAAACGTTCACCTCCCATATTGGTAACGCACACGTTTTTGGGTGATAAGTCAGCGAACAAACACATGCCCCACCTGATGGCGAGAGACAAACATGGTCTGCAGACACCACAGATGTTAAAGGCGCTTTACATTGGCCGCAATATCTGGCCTATTGTGTCAGTCTACCGGCTATCTAACCCTCTGGACTAGAACGTGACACAGC